>JASJOG010000097.1:1145000-1240579 GCA_030142905.1 Heliopora coerulea
ATCTGTGAGAGTTTTTTTAAATGTTTTTAAAATCTGAAAGCTGGAGGTACTTGATTTTTTATATTTTTATAGATATATATAAATATATATAGATATATACATAGTTGCAAATTCTGGTAAAATCATAAATGGACGCTTGAATATCTCAGCAGTCACTAAAAACGATATCAAACAACTGAATATGTGATTTCTCTGGAGAAGCTCAAAGCAGAACAGAAATTATTATTGTTTAATTACTACTCCTAGGCTGGGTCTACCTTCAAGCAAAGTTTGGATTCGCCAGTAAAAAGTTAGACCCTTGCAATAGGCTTTACGCACGAATTGAGGTAAGAGAGAGCGGCAAAAGTCAATCTTTGTAACCGAATCTTTGTTTCCAAAATCTTACAGTCACAGTTGTAACGGGGGGAGGAGATGACTTCTCTGACTTTTTTGCTTCTGTATTTCTCCCTTACGATTTCTGCGGACGAACATTCGCAAGTGATTAAATCGTTTGATGTCCTCTGCGATTTCTATATCTTGTATTGCGAAATAGACGTGCAAATTGAGAGGAAAATGCATTTCTATCATAAAAGTGTCCTTGAACCTTGACCTTGAACTGATCATCCGGGCATGTTTGCTTTGCCTCCCCAATTTGTCCAATATGGCGGCGATCAATTTTCCTCCCCCCCCCCTCCCATTGTTGAGTGACATTTAGCTGCAATGCCTCCTCTAGTTAATGTATGATCTATATGGTCAAAAGGTTCGTTTACACGTGCCATTTGACAAGTCGGGATTGTCATCTTAGCGTCTGTGATAAACTCGTTAGAGCATTAAGAACAAACTGTAACCAATTTCTGTAACCAACTGTAACCAAGCAGATGTCTTGCTGCATTCGTTGTCCGACACAGTCTCACCCCCGAAAAGATCAATAGCATCGATTCTGAAATTGTGCTTCAGTGGATAAATATCATCTTTCTAGCAGAAACTCGGAAAAGGGTTAGGGTTAGGGTTAGGGTTAGACGGAAAACCTACGTCTCACATGGTTTTCTGCCTCGTTACCAGGCGCTTTCTGGCTCACTAGGACGCGGGATTCTAACTCAGTCGCGCTAAACGAGCGAAATAAAAAAGGAAGTGCCTGAACGTTATATGTTTTCTAATTCAGATGAGTGCATGTATGCACAAAGACGGGCGCGCTGTGTTTGAATGGCCGATACACGATACACAATCTATTGAAATCAAAGAAGAACTGCACTTTTTCGCTAAGTTATCAAATACAACTAAATTGTTCAAATCATTTCCGTAATTGGTATACCAATATTGTGATCCTGATGGCTTGAATTTCGAATTATGCTTAGTCACCGTGTGGCATGTTATATCATATTATAATACTTATTTCCCCGATTTCCTCCACGGGAACGTCTGTATCGAATCCAAAGTGTTTGGATCAACGCCAACTTCGGTCGAAATCTTCACTTTTGCGTTAATTTCGGGCTAGGCGCTTTGTACTCAACGCGCCTGACCGTGACCCGGTCGTGGGAGTCACGCAGCCTGTGGAGCCAAAAAATTCTTGATAATATGTCCCGCCGTCTGCGCTCGACCTCCCACACCCCTAACTCCCCAACTTTATCACTTCAGGAACAACCTATCGCATGGGAGAACCTTCATTTCCCTTAAATAGATTCTCATCTTTTTGCCCGGTTTTGTCAATTGATGCTATTCGCCTTTTCAAGGTGTGAGGCTGGGCTGGATTGTCACGGGATTCACGAGATCGTCGAGGACAAACTGCATAGAATCATAAAGGTATATCTTGCTACATAGTCTGTTGCGAGTTCACTGCAGACACCCGGGTGACAATCGCAACTTGCAAAATCGCACATGTAAACAGCCCTTAAGGTAGAAAATTGCACATGCAAATAGACCCTGAAAGGAGTACTAGAATCCACGTAGCCGTAACCGTATGCGATGATTTCCTACAGAAACTTTTATGATCAGCGTACTAAATGATGTTCGAGATAACTACATGTTTTCAACGTGAAAGACAAGTAATGTTCTGTGGAGGTGAATTGTGTTTGGCAAAGCAATATGTTGTGTAATATCTAAAGAACTCATTAATAATTCAAGATGAAAATACAAAAGAAAATCATAACCATGTCGTGTCTTTATATAAGATAAAACCACGTTTAAGTCTGGTTCACACTAGCAACATAAGCATAAGAACAAGATCAATACGAAAACAAAGAATGATATATATATATATATATATATATATATATCTTCGGAGACTTGCGAAGACAAAACAAGAAGAATATTTCTTTGTTTCGTCTTTTTTCGGCTCTTGGCTTATGCTTGGACTATGATCTTATGCTTATGCTTACGACGATCCTGATGTCGCAGGCTTGACTTCATTCCTTTGTTTTGCCTTTTGTTTTATCCTTCTGCTTAACGTTATGCTCAAGTGTGAACCAGACCTTACTTTTCTCCTCAAGCTTTTGCGGCTTAGAAAACATCAATTTCCAAACTTTCAACGCGAATCAACGCATTCAGTGGCTTAAGAATAGAAATAGAATACTGCGTAGACAGTGATACTAAGGTAAAAAGTTAAAAGGTCGAGAACACGTTTCTTTCTCTGTAATTCTTTGAGTTCAGTCACGGCAATTATCAAATTTTTAACTTGTTACCTAATTCACTGGTTTATTTTTTAAGCTACTCGTAGTTCGTGCTTTATCCATCTAAAACGCTCAGCTATCGCCTCTAGCTTTACATCCGATGAAGAACTCCTGGTCTTTTTTTAAATATTTCATCATACACGAGAAGGAGTGTTTCATCAGATGTCGAAATACCGAGAAGTGAGTTGAAAAACGAGGAGATAACCGAGTTTTTCAACTAACCTCAAGGCGTTTGGATATTTGATGAAACGCGACTTTCGAGTGTATGATATTAGATCTCAAACGAATCCACATTTAAGTCTTTCAAGGCGGAAACTCTCCCCTTGAAGCGTAAAATCGTCTGGCGTTAGCCAGAGTAAAATAATCTGGCGTTAGTCAGAGTAAAATAATACAAGTCTTATGCCGCAGGGAAAAGAGTTAAAGAGAAAGTCGGGCTAAAAGTTGTCGAAATTCTATGCTGATTAAGATCAGATATCCAAACTACGTCTCGGTACTGATTTCCTCTGTATTTTTCTCCATGAATTGTAAATGAGTTTGAGATACTGATTTAAAACAACCTTGAAAACATGAAAATCATGTATTCACAACGTGTCTAGAACGAGAAAAGCGTGGAGGATCTTGGGACAAGGAATTATTCTATTTCAGAATCACCCAGAAATTATATACATTCAACTTGTTTTGAAAGAAAAATACTTTTTGTAATGATACGTCGTCGGGGACATTGCCGTTGTGGTTCCTCAAAACCGCCTAATAGGCTCGGTGTTAATGCATAATTAGGGTGCATTCGTAATATTACTTGTAATGAAATTTTGATCCCAACAGAGAAACCAGCGTATTTCCCACAGTCCCACACGATGTGGGCCAAACAGCTATAAAACACTCCCCCAAACACTATGAATTTCTTACATTAGTTGAATGGTCATCAAGGTGACAAATGGACTGGCGAATTCCCTTTAATAAAGACCTTTTCAAAGCAATTTTAACGCTCATTTGTTTACTTTTTATGTACGGATTTCTGCAAAGTCTATTCGACGAGCTGACCAAGATACCATCAGAAATTTTAAGAAAGCGACGTCGACTCGGTAAACTTGAAGCTTGTTTCGATTTGTTATCCCAAAAGCGAGAAGGTACCGTAAACGTGTGCTTAATCGTTTCGTTAAAGTCAAAAACAAAGCTATTAAAAGAACATGTTCGTGAAGCTCTCGTGGTTTTGGCGAAACGACAACCTCTGTTCAGAGCGGTCATCACAAGATCACCTTCTGGGTCGACGTTAGCAGAGGAGAGACTTCTTAAGATCATTGATATCGGTGAAATTATTCATATGATTAATCTAAAAAGTGTCGAGGTAAAGGCTCGTGAATGGCAGGATGTATGGTACGAAATTGCCACCGAGCAACTTGGAAATGGTCTATTGTGGCAAGCTGTGATATTGCAAGAGGAATTGGTACCTAAAACTGAGAACTGGATCAACACTGTAATTTTTCAAATAAATCCTACATGTTGCGACGGCACCTCCAGCGTGAAATTGTGCAAACAGTTTCTTGGATACCTCAACGACGTTGCTCAAGGATCGCTTACAAGTGATGAAGATATCACTAGTCTCAGTTTATTGCCGAGTTTATGGGACCTCGTTAAACGTGGAAGTCCTCGGTCTCTTCTGAAATTTGTGGTAGAATGTTTGGGTTTCATTCGTATATCAAAGTTTGTAACCAAGAGTATGTTTCGTTATTTACTGTTCGGCGTACAACGAAACCCATACTTTAATCAATTTCCACCAAGTATACGAGTTTCTGCTTCTACCACGCCCAGATCGAGTTTATTGTATAAGGTTTTCAGCGAGTCTCAGACTTTGAAGGTACAGAAAGCTTGCAAATCAAATAGATCCACTGTTACTGGCGCACTTGCGGCCGCCACACATATGGCCTTTTGTAAACTTGTTGAAGAAAGACGTTCAAGTGCCGAGGCCTACCAGTTGGAGCATTGGTTTTTCGCGAATGCCCAACAATACATCTACCCAAACCCGCCCCAAGAATATCTTGGACAGTTAGCTTTCCCAGTCACCATTATACTTCCGTACACAGTAGAAGAAATCGACTTCTGGAAGTTAGCGGAGGAATGTACACAACGTATTGATAGCGAGCTGAAAGAAGAAAAGTTTTTAACAGAGAGAATACGTGTTATGGATTGTTTCAGCGCTGAAGAATTTGTAGACGAGATTCTTGGTCCACTTGATCGGCAAAATTTGATTAAAATGACTAGCTGTAATATGATTTCCAGTGCAAGCTCCTCTGAGTTCCGCAAAGAGGAAAAACATTACACATATAAACTACACGAGTTTCTTTATAACTCCCCCATTCATGGTTTGGCCACCACATTTGGTCATTTTAACGCAACAGTGAATGGTAAAATGTCATGGGTTATTTCGTATGACCCTTCTAGGGTAAAGCAGGCTGAGGCAAAAAAATTTTCAAGTCTGTGTTTCAAGTATTTTCTTGAAATGGGCCGTTGAGATATTAAGAGATCGAAATTAATTTGGAATTTTTTGGTCAGTTTTGTAAAGCGTGTAAACCTTAACGTATTGACAATTTGAGTAATGCCTAGACTATTTTGTGTTCTTCATTACTGTCGTTACTTAAGCAAAACTATGTCGTGTTAGATATGCTCATTTTCGTCCTTAAGAGAAGTTATCATATCAAGATTCTCACTCTGTCATGCATTTTTGTTTTATCAATTCTGTTTTCCCTGTGTATGCCTATTTTAAAACTCGTGTGAAATATGTACACAAGCTCTCAAAATATTTTCTCATTGAAAGAAGGTTTGAAATTACAAAGGCTGGTTTTTACAGTTCTTCTATATCTCATTTCGTTTGTTTGACGTGTTCATAAAACCCCAACCTTATTCTCAATTCGTGACGAAGTAGTGGGAAATCGTTCAATTCCTTGAAAATGTGTCTGTTCACTTTCGTGGTGGAGAAACGTGTACTTGTTCTGTCCCCAGCAACTTCGTCGGAAACGTTCAAAGTTATAAACGATTTTATGATAAGTGATTATGCTATATGATGTTGAAGTTGTGTTATTTACATATCAAATAACTGTGACTATCTCGGGTCTAATTCAAATTTCGAACTTTCCATGTGCTCAATCAACTGCAAATCGGTTTGAATAAAAGATTTTGCTCATTAACATAAGCACATGAAAAGTTTGAGGTTTGAACTAGGCTTCAAGTACTAGTTGAAGTATGGGAGAGCGGCAATAGTCAATCTTTCTAACCGAACTTATCTTTTCATTTCATTATCCTTGAAAATTTCCCAAATCTTACAGTCACAGTTGTAACGGGGAGAGGAGATGACTTCTCTGACTTTTTTTCTTCTGTATTTCTCCCTAACCATTTCTGTGGATAAACATTCCCAAGTGATTAAATCATTTGATGTCTTCTGCGATTTCTATATTTTGTATTGCAAAATAGACATCATGCAAATTGATAGGAAAAAGACGAAAGATATGCACTTCTATCATAAAAGTGAACTTCGATCATGACCTTGAACTTAGCATCCGGGCATGTTTACTTTCTTTCCCAATTCGTCCAATATGGCTGCGATCAGTTTTCTCCCCGCTGTTGAGTGACATTTAGCTGCAATGCCTCCTCTTGTTAATGTATGATCTGTATGGTCAAAACGTTCGCTTACACGTGCCATTCGAGAAGCTACCATTGTCATCTTAACGTATGTGATAGCGTATGTAGCGTATCTCATGATTAGCGTATCTTAGCGTATGTGATTCTATGCTAATTAATATCGAAATTCTATGCTAATTAATATAGTCTCGGTCTAGATTTCCTTTGTATTTTTCTCATGAATTGTGAATGAGTTTGACATGGAGATTTAAAAAAACCTTGAAAACATGAAAATGATGTTTTCACGTGGTGTCTAGAACCAGAACAGCGTAGAGGATCTTGGGACAAGGAATTATTCTATTTCAGAATCATCCAGAAATTATATGAATTCTACTGGTTTTGAAAGAAAAATACTTTTTGTAATATGTCGTCGGGGACATAGCCGTTGTCATTTACGCTCATTTACGTCCTTAAGAGAAGCTATCATATTAAAACTCTTACTCGGTTGTGCATTTTTGTTTGATTAATTCTGTTTTCTCTGTGCACGCCTATTTTAAAACTTGTGTGAAAGATCTACACAAGCTCTCAAAAGAACTTTCTCGCTGAAAGAAAGTTTGAAACTACAAAGGTTGGTCTTTCCAATTCTTCTATATCTCATTTCGCTTGTTTGATGTGTCCATAAAACCCCATTCTAATTCTCAATGCGTGATGAAGTAGTAGGAAGTCAGATATATCTTTGGTATCATTCAATTGCTGAAAATTTTCCCGTTCACTTTCGCGGAGGACATACATGTACATGTTCTGTCTCCGGCGACTTGGTGGGAAATGTTCAAAGATATCCCTGGTTTTACAATAAGTGATTATGCTATATGATGTTGAAATTGTGTTATTTATATATCAAATAACTGTCAATATCTCCTGTCTAATTCAAACGTCAAACTTTTCATGTCCGGAATCAACTGGAAATCGGTTTGAATTAAAGATTTTGCTCATTAACATTAAATTTTGCACATGAAAAGTTTGAGGTTTGAACTGGGCTTCAAGTTCTAATTAAGGTATGGGAGAACGGCAAAGGCCAATCCTTGTGACAGAACTTATCTTTTCATTTCATTACACTTGAAAATTTCGAAAATCTTATAGTCACAGTTGTAACGAGGGAGGAGATGACCTCTCTGACTTTTTTGCTTCTGTATTTCTCCCTTACCATTTATGCGGACAAACTTTCGCAAGTGATTAAATCGTTTGATGTCCTCTGCGGTTTCAATATCTTGTTTTGCAAAATAGACATCGTGCAAATTGACAAGAAAAAGACAAAAGATATGCACTTCTATCATAATAGTGACCTTTGACCACGACCTTGAACATATCATCCGGGCGCGTTTGAAGGATGAAAATCAAGGCCCGGTAAGTAATTCGTAAGACAGGCATATTTGTGTCAAAAGGTTTATTTAGATTTAACGTTTCGTTGCTTAAGACGCAAAATCATCAGAGAATGAAGCATAATATAAACAATCACTAAAATATTATGACATAGTTAATTAGCATAAATTTGGCGTTTGAGAGGAAATAGAGAGTGATGAGATGTCAGAGGTGGCGAAGAGGGTAAAAGGAATCAGAATAAGTAGAGAGGAATTGAGATTGATTGAGAGTTGAGGGTAGGATTGAGTTTGTGAATGGGTAAGTTTTCTCTAATGAGGAGTTCATGAGTGACAGATTCGGAGGAGTGAGAGAGGATGGTGAAATCATCTGGTGTAGTGGGATGGCCAGTGTTGTGGTGATGCGAAAGAATGTTTGCCGTGGAAGGGTTTGTTTAATGTTGAGGGTTTGTTGTGGAAGAGTTTGTTGTAGAAGGTTTGTTGTAGAAGGTTTGTTGTGGACGATCTTCATCCTTCGAATACGTTTTCCGCCCGGTTCTTCAATTACACCGGGCGTGTTTCCTTTGCTCCCCAATTCGTCCAATATGGCGGCGATCAATTCCCCCCCCCCCCCCCCCCCCGCTATTGAGTGAAATTTAGCTGCAATGCCTCCTCTAGTTAATGTATGATCTATATGGTCAAAAGGTTCGTTTACACGTGCGATTTGACCAGTCATGATTGTCATCTTAGCGCATGTGATAGCGTAAGTAGCGTATCTTATGATAGGGTATCTTAGCGTATGTGATAACGTATGTTATCGTATGTGATCAAGGTGTGAGACTGGATTGTCACGGGATTTTTTGCATACACCAGCATGACAATCGGAAAAGGCTTGTTTACAAGTGCTATTTTGTGCCCTACGATTGACATCTTGGAGTATGTGTTTGACTGAAGAGGGCGTCGAGGACAAGCTGGAGGGAATCATAAAGGGATATCCTGCTGCATAGACTGTCTTGAGTCCACTGCATACACCAGGGTGACAATCGCAACTTGCAAAATGGGACGTGTAAACAGCCCTTAAGGCAGAAAATCGCACATGCAAACAGACCCTGAAAAGAGCACTAGAATCAAAGTAGCCGTAACCGTATGCAATGATTTTCCACAGAAACTTTTATGATCGGCGTATTAAATGATGTTCGAGATAACTACATGTTGCTGTCAGCGTGAAAGACAAGTAATGTTCTGTGGAGGTGAATTGTGTTTGGCGAAGCAATATGTTGTGTAATGTTTAATAAAAACTCATTAATAATTCAAGATGAAAATACAAAAGAAAATCATAAACATGTCGTGTCTATATATAAGATAAAACCACGTTTAAGTCTGGTTCACACTAGCAACATAAGCATAAGAACAAGATCAATACGAAAACAAAGAATGATATATATATATATATATATACATATATATCTTCGGAGACTTGCGAAGACAAAACAAGAAGAATATTTCTTTGTTTCGTCTTTTGTTCGGGTCTTGGCTTATGCTTGGACTATGATCTTATGCTTATGCTTACGACGATCCTGATGTCGCAGGCTTGACTTCATTCCTTTGTTTTGCTTTTTGTTTTGTCCTTATGCTTGTGCTCAAGTGTGAATCAGACCTTACTTTTCTTCTCAAGTTTTTGCGGCTTAGAAAACATCAAGTTTCAAACTTTCAATGCAAATCAACAAATTCAGTGGTTTAGGAATAGAATACTGCGTAGACGGTGATGTTAAAGTAAAAAGTTAAAAGGTTGAGAACACGTTTCTTTCTCTGGCTAACGGCCTTTGCTCGAAACGATGGAATTCTTTGAGATCAGTCACGGCAGCCATGAACCTTTTAGTGATTTGTTTTTTTAAGCCACTCAGTTCGTGCTTTATCGGATCTACAACACTTGGCTATCGCCTTGTATCTTACATCCGATACAGGACTCCTGCTCTTTTTTTTTAAATATTACATCATACACTAGAAGGAGTGTTTCATCAGATGTTCAAACACCGAGAAGTGAGTTGAAAAACGAGGAAATAGCCGTTAAATTTTAACTAACTTCGAGCCTTTTGGATATCTGATGAAACACGACTTTCGAATGTATGACATTACATCTCAAACGAATCTGTGTTTAACTCTTTCAAGGCGGGAGTTCTCCCCGTTAACGAGCAAAATCGTCTGGCGTCATCCAGAGTAAAATAATAGAAGACTTATGTCGCCGGGAATGAGTTAAAGAGGAAATCGGGTTAAAAGTTGTCGAAATTCTATGCTAATTAATATCAGTTTCGGTAGTGATTTCCTTTATATTTTTCTCATGAATTGTGAATGAGTTTGAGATACAAATTCAAAAAGCTTGAAAACATAGAACTGATGTTTTCACGTCATGTCTAGAACGAGAACATCGTGGAGAATCTTGGGACAAGAAATTATGCTATAATAGAATCACCCAGAAATTATGCATTCTACTTGTTTTGAAAGAAAAATTCTTTTGGTAATGATATAACGTCGGGGACATTGCCGTTGTGCTTGTATAAACTGCCTAATATGCTCGGTGTTAGTGCATAATTAGAATGCGTTCGTAATGTTACTTGAAATGAAATTTTGATCCCAACAGAGAAACCAGTGTATTTCCCACAGTCCCACACGATGTGGGCCGAACAGCTATAAAACAGTCCCCCCAAACACTATGAATTTCTTACATTAGTTGAATGGTCATTAAGGTGACAAATGGGCTGGCAAATTGTCTTAAATATCGACTTTTTCCAAGTAATTTTAAGACTCGTTATTGTACTTATAATCTATGGATTTTTGAAAAATCTGTTCGACGAGCTGCTCAGGACACCAGCAGAAATTTTGAGAAAGGGACGTCGACTCGGTAAACTTGAAGCTTGTTTCGATTTGTTATCCCAAAAGCGAGAAGGTACCGTAAACGTGTGCTTAATCGTTTCGTTAAAGTCAAAAACAAAGCTATTAAAAGAACATGTTCGTGAAGCTCTCGTGGTTTTGGCGAAACGACAACCTCTGTTCAGAGCGGTCATCACAAGATCACCTTCTGGGTCGACGTTAGCAGAGGAGAGACTTCTTAAGATCATTGATATCGGTGAAATTATTCATATGATTAATCTAAAAAGTGTCGAGGTAAAGGCTCGTGAATGGCAGGATGTATGGTATGAAATTGCCACCGAGCAACTTGGGAGTGGTCTATTGTGGCAAGCTGCGATATTGCAAGAGGAATTCCTTCCTGAAAGTGAGAACTGGACTAATACTATAATTTTTCAAATGAATCCAACGTGTTGTGACGGCACCTCCAGCGTGAAATTGTGCAAACAGTTTCTTGGTTACCTTAACGACGTTGCCCAAGGATCGCTTACAAGTGATGAAGATAACACTAGTCTCAGTTTAACGTTATTGCCGAGTTTATGGGACCTCTTTAAATGTGGAAGTCCTCGGTCTCTTCTGAAATTTGTGCCAGAATGTTCGGGTCTCCCTCGCTTAACAAAGTTTGTACACAAGAGTATGTTTCGTTATTTACTGTCCAGAAAACAACGAAACCCATACTTTGTTCAATTTCCACCAAGTATACGAGTTTCTGCCTCTACTACGCCCAGATCGAGTTTATTGTATAAGGTTTTCAGCGAGTCTCAGACTTCGAAGATACAGAAAGCTTGCAAATCGAAGAAATCCACTGTTACTGGTGCACTTACGGCCGCCACACATATGGCCTTTTGTAAACTTGTTGAAGAAAGAATTTCAAGTACCGAGGCCTACCAGTTGGAGCACTGGTTTTACATGAATGCCCAACAAAACTGCTACCCAAATCCACCCGAAAAATATCTTGGACAGTTAGCTTTCCTAGACGTCTTGAAAGTTCCGTTCCTAGTAGAAGAAATCGACTTCTGGAATTTGGCTCAGAAATGTACAGAACGTATTGATAACGAGCTGAATGAAGAAAAGCCTATAAAAGACAGCATGAGTGTTATGGATTGTTTCAGCGCTGAAGAATTTGTAGACGAGATTCTTAGTCCATCTGACAGGCAAAATTTGATTACGATGTCTAGCTGTAACTTGATTTGCAGTGCAAGTTCCTCTGAGTTTCGTAAAGACGAAAAACATTACACTTATAAGCTGCAGGAGTGTCTTTATAACTTCCCCATTCATGGTTTGGCAACCACATTTGGTCATTTTAACGCAACAGTGAATGGTAAAATGTCATGGGTTATTTTGTATGACTCTTCTAGGGTAAAGGAGGTTGAGGCAAAAAAATTTTCAAGTCTGTGTTTCAAGTATTTTCTTGAAATCGACCGTTTAAAGATACTAGGAAATTCAAATTAAATTGGAATTTTTTTGGTCATTTTTTTATAGAGTGTGTGAACCTTAACGTATTGACAATTTGAGTAATGCCTAGACTATTTTGTGTTCCTCATTACTGTCGTTACTTAAGCCAAACTATGTCGTGTTAGATATGTTGATTTACGTCCTTTAGAGAAGCTATCATATTAAAACTCTTACTCTGTTGTGCATTTTTGTTTGACCAATTCTCCTCTCTCTGTGTATGCCTATTTTAAAACTTGTGTGAAATATCTACACAAACTCTCCAAAAAACTCTCTCGTTGAAAGGACGTTTGAAACAACGAAGTCTGATCTTTCCAGTTCTTCTATATCTCATTTCGCTTGTTTGATGTGTCCATAAAACCCTATTCTAATTCTCAATGCGTGATGAAGTAGTGGGAAGTCGGATATATCTTTGGCATGGTTGAATTGCTTGAACATTTTCCTGTTCACTTTCGTGTCGGAGATACAGGTACATGTGCAGTCTCCAGGAACTTGGTCGGAAATGTTCAAAAATATAACCGATTTTATATTAAGCGATTATGCGATAGGATGTTGAAGTTGTGTTATTTACATATCTAGATACAGTTGTAATGGCGGGTGAAGGAAATGACTTCTCTGACTTTTTTGCTTCTACATTTCTCCCTTATGATTTCTGCGGACAAACAATCCCATCTGATTAAATCGTTTGACTTCCTTTCCGATGTCTACATCTTGTATTGCAAAATAGACATCATGCAAATTGACAGAAAAAAAAGACAAAAGACATGCACTTGTGTCATAAAATTTGCATTTACACCAGATTTGGTGATGGAGGGTCCTCCAAGAGCTGACTGAAAAAAAAAAAATTTTCGCAAACAGTCTTTACACCGAGCCTATTTCTGCTGCGAAGAAACGACTTCTGATCGCAAGAGAGCATTCCAAATCTCAAACCCGTTGATATGGAAAAGTGTTGTCGGGATTCTGGCCATAGTCAGTCGAAGAAGGTCTAAGCCGGGTCAGTGTACATCTGTTCAGTGTCTTCGTTTGCGTCAACGCACTGAAAAATATTTGGACAGCCACGGTGGCTAAACGCTACTTGCGTTTTAAGCAATAAAGCAACTTGATGATAGAAACTTTTTCAATCACTCGGCCGTAGCAAGTGAGCACGATGGCGGAAAACGAGTGATGTTCGAGATTTAAGCCTGGTTCTCACGAGCAACGTAACCACAAGGACAAGATCAATATGAAAACAAACCATGATATCTCTTCAAGGACTTGCATGGGTAAAACAAGAATTTTTCTTTGTTTCGTCTTTTGTTCGGCTCTTGCCTATTGCTTGGACTATGATCTTATGCTTATGATTACGACGATCCTTATGGCGCAGGCTTGGCTTCATTCCTTTGTTTTGCTTTTTGTTTTGTCCTTATGTTTATGCTTATGCTCACATGTGAACCAGGCTTTAACTTCAGGCCAGCATTAGATAGGCGTAACCCGAGTGGTTTTCTATCAGAGCAAGGGACAACGAATACCATAAATGACAGATGCACATTCTCTAACTGTTCAAGTACATGGTTGCTATATCGTTAAGAGACTTGGCGTCCTTTGTTGGTGACTTTTGAATGTTTTACATGTTTTGATTTCTAATGAAACCTTTTTCCCTTCCTTGTTTCCATTATAAAGCTGATTTTTAAGGCGAATTTTAATTTTTTTAAAAAGAAAAATGCACATACTCTGCTTCATTGTAAATGAGTGCCTAGCACAAGTAACAGTTCACCCGTTCATATTTACCAAGAGGAATTTACCAGAGTTTTTCAGGTAAATGATGTGAGCCTTCTCAAAATTAGAATACACAAATTTACTTTAAATATTAATGTATTGGTCTGCGTGCTTTCAAATTCACAGGACATTAGAAAGTCAAGCGAGCACAGGAACCTGTTTGTCCGAAGGAATCACAAAAGTAGGTCATTCATCACTTACAATCATTTACAATTCAACTTGGACAAATCAAGACTAGTATTTCACTTTGTTTTGTAGTGACAGTTCTATAACTTTCTGGGAAGTTAACGTTTTAAAATGGTAAAGGAAATGTTTTTGTTTCGCGTAGATATGCTGTTAACTTTGCCTGAGTTTCTTTTTTTTTGCTGTTCACCGTCGTGAAAATCGGTCGCAATTGTTTTTTTTACTTATGGAACTGTTCAGGGTAGAAGGATTCTACTGTTTAAATTGTGTAAATGTTCTGTATTCTTTGGTGTTTGAATTGGTGGAGGGGAGTTGATGTTAAAGTTACGAGTAAATGCTGGGTGATAAAAATTGGTATTGACTTTCGCTATGGAATCTCCATGCATAATCCCTGTATAGTGTTCTTCACGTATTTCTTGGTAGGTGAACAATTTTTTAACCTACTGAGCATCAGAAGTTTGAAATTGTTCACCAAAATTGCCGCCTTGACATGAAAACCACCTAAATCTTCGCTAGTATTCCTTATTTAGAGATTGTTCATTCGTATATCTTATTTGAGGAAAACATATGGGATATATGGAATACTAACAAATTCAATAGGGTTATAGGGTGACAAGAAAAAGACAAAAGATATTCACTTCTATGATAAAAGTGACCTCTGATCATGACCTTGAACTTATCATCCGGGCATGTTTATGTTTGATTTGCTCCCCCATTCGTCCAATACGGCGGCGATCAATTTTCTCCCCACTATTGAGTGACATTTAGCTGCAATGCCTCCTCTAGTTAATGTACGATCTATCTAGTCAAAAGGTGCGTTTACACGTTCCATTTGAGAAACCACGATTGTCATCGTAGCGTATGTGATAGCGTATGTAGCGTATCTTATGATAGCGTATCTTAGCGTATGTGATAACATATGTTATCGTATGTAGTCAAGGTGTGAGACTGGATTGTCACGGGGTTTTTTGCATTCACCAGGATGAGAATAGGAAAAGGCTTCTTTACACTTGCTATTTTGTGCCTTGCGTTTGACATCTTGGAGTATATGTTTGACTAAGGAGAGCGTCGAGGACAAATTGCAGCGAATCATAAAAGGATATCTTGCTGCATAGACCAGGGTGACAATGGTAACTTGCAAAATCGCACATGGAAACAGGCCGTGAAATGAGTACTAGAATCCATGTACTCAGTGATGTTCAAGATAACTACATGTTGCTGTCAGCGTGAAAGACAAGTGATGTTTTGCAGAGGTGAATTGTGTTTGGCGAAGCAATATGTTGTGTAATATTTCAAGAAACTCATTAATAATTCAAGATGAAAATACAAAAGAAAATCATAACCATGTCGTGTCTTTATATAAGATAAAACCACGTTTAAGCCTGGTTCACCCTAGCAACATAAGTATAA
The DNA here is from genome assembly GCA_030142905.1 of Heliopora coerulea. Classification (NCBI taxonomy): domain Eukaryota; kingdom Metazoa; phylum Cnidaria; class Anthozoa; order Scleralcyonacea; family Helioporidae; genus Heliopora; species Heliopora coerulea. Next base: position 1,160,317 of record JASJOG010000097.1, read on the forward strand.
GAACAAGATCAATACGAGATCAAAGGATGATATCTCCTCCGAGACTTGCGAAGACAAAACAAGAAGAATATTTCTTAGTTTCGTCTTTTGTCCGGCTCTTGGCTTATGCTAGGGCTATGATCGTATGCTTATGTTTAGGACGATGCTGATGTCGCAGGCTTGACTTCATTCCTTTGTTTTGCCTTTTGTTTTGTCCTTATGCTTATGGTCAACTGTGAACCAGACCTTACTTTTCTCAAGTTTTGGCGACTAAGAAAACATCAGTTTTCAAACTTGCTATGCGAATCACCGTATTCAATGGTTTATAAATAGATTACTTTGTAGACAGTGATACTAAAGTAAAAATTTAAAGGGCTGAGAATACGTTTCTTTCTCTGGAATTGTTTGAGATCAGTCACGGTAATTATCAAGCTTTTAACTTTTTCTCCAATTCATTGGTTTGTTTTTTTAAGACACTCAGTTCGTGCTTTATCGTATCTAAAACACTCGGCTATCGCATCATATTTGATATCCGATAATGGACTCTTGTTCTTTTTCTCAGTATTACATTATACACGAGGAGTGTTTCATCAGATGCCCAAACACCGAGAAGTTGAACAGCGAGGAGATAACCGAGAATTTTAACTAACTTCAAGACTTTTAAATATTTGATGAAACACGACTTTCGAGTGTATGACATTACATCTTTACCAAATCCGTTTTTAAGTGTTTCAAGGCGGGAGCTCTCCCCTTGGCGAGTAAAATCGTCTGGCGTTAGCCAGGGTAAAATAATAGAAGTCTTACACCGCCGGGAAAGAGTTAAAGAGGAAATCAGGTTAAAAGTTGTCGAAATTCTATGCTAATTAATATCAGTCTTAGTAGTGATTTCCTTTGTATTTTTCTCATAAATTGTGAATAAGTTTGAGATGCAGATTTGAAAAAAAAGCTTGAAAACATAGAACTGATGTTTTCACGTCGTGTCTAGAACGAGAACAGCGTGGAGAATCTTGGGAGAAGGAATTATTCTATAATAGAATCATCCAGATATTATGCATTCTACTGGTTATGAAAAAAAAAAAAACTTTTGGTAATGATATGTCGTCGGGGACATTGCCGTTGTGGTTGCTTAAACTGCCTAATATGCTTGGTATCAATGCATAATTAGGGTGCATTTATAATATTAGTTTGAATCAAATTTTGATCCCAACAGAGAAACCAGTATATTTCTCCCAGTCCTCCACGATGAGGGTCGCAAAGCTATAAAACACTCGCAAAAACACCATGAATTTCTTACATTAGCTGAATGGTCATCAATGTGACAAATGGGCTGGGAGATCCTCTTAAATACCGAGATTCTCGTAGCATTTTCAACAGTCATTGCTTTACTTGTTTTCTATGCATTTCTGCAACGTCTATTGGACGAGCTGCTCAGGACACCAGCAGAAATTTTGAGAAAGCGACGTCGACTCGGTAAACTTGAAGCTTGTTTGGATCTGTTATCCCAAGAGCGAGAAGGTACCGTAAACGTGTGCTTAATCATTTCGTTAAAGTCAAAAACTAAGCTATTAAAAGAACATGTTCGTGATGCTCTCGTGGTTTTGGCGAAACGACAACCTCTGTTCAGAGCGGTCATCACAAGATCACCTTCTGGGTCGACGTTAGCCAAGGAGAGACTTCTTAAGATCATTGATGTCGATGAAATTATTCATATGATCAATCTAAAAAGTGTCGAGGTAAAGGCTCGTAAATGGCAGGATGTATGGTATGAAATAGCTACCGAGCAACTTGGAAATGGTCTGTTGTGGCAAACTGCGATATTGCAAGAGGAATTCCTTTCTGAAACTGGGAACTGGAGCAACACTATAATTTTTCAAATGAATCCTACATGTTGTGACGGCACCTCCAGCGTGAAATTGTGCAAACAGTTTCTTAGATACCTCAACGACGTTGCCCAAGGATCGCGTACAAGTGATGAAGATATCTCTAGTCTCAGTTTATTGCCGAGTTTATGGGACCTCGTTAAACGTGGAAGACCTCGATCTCTTTATAAATTTATGTTAGAATGTTTTGGTCGTTCTCACATATTAAAGTTGATTAGTAAGAATTTATTTCGTTATTTACAGTCCAAAGTAGAACCCAACCCATACTTTGTTCAATTTCCACCAAGTATAGGTGTTTCTCCTTCCACCACGCCCAGATCGTGTTTATTGTATAAGGTTTTCAGCGAGTCTCAGACTTTAAAAATTCAAAAGGCTTGCAAATCAAACGGATCCACTGTTACTGGCGCACTTATGGCTGCCACACATATGGCCTTTGGTAAACTTGTTCAAGAAAGAAGTTCAAGTGCAGAGGACTACCAGTTGGAGCATTGGATTTACATGAATGCCCAACAAAACCACTACCCAAACCCACCCGAAGAATATCTTGGACAGTTAGCTTTCCTGCACGACTTCACTGTTGAATACACTGTAGAAGCCGAGTTCTGGAAGTTAGCTCAGGAATGTACACAACGTATTGAGAGCGAGTTAAAAGGAGAAAGGCGTATAACAGAGAGAATGCGTCTTATGGATTATTTTAGTCCTGAAGAATTAGTAGACGAGCTTCTTGGTCCATCTGACAGGCAAAATTTGATTCGGCTGTCTAGCTGTAATATGATTTGCAATGCAAGTTTCTCTGAGTTTCGCAAACAGGAAAAACATTACACGTATAAACTGTACGAGTGTCTTTATAACTCCCCTATTCATGGTTTGGCAATCACATTTGGTCATTTTAACTTAACGGTAAATGGTAAAATGTCATGGGTTATTTTGTATGACTCTTCTAGGGTAAGGGAAGCTGAGGCAAAAAAATTTTCAAGTCTGTGTTTCAAGCACTTTCTTGCAATCGACCGGTGAGAGATATTCAGAATTCGAAATTAAATTGGAATTTTTTGGTCAGGTTTTGTAAAGCGTGTAAACCTTAACGTATTAAAAATCTATAGCTAAAATTAGAACTTCTTTCAGTAATGCCCAGAAATTTTTTTGTTCCTCATTACTGTCGTTACTTAAGCCAAACTATGTCGTGTTAGCTTCGCCCTTAAGGACGTAAATGAGAAAATCTATCATATCAAGATTCTCACTCTGTCGTGCGTTTTTGTTTTATCAATTCTGTTCTCTCTTTGTATGCCTATTTTAAAACTTGTGTGAAATATCTACACAAGCTCTTAAAAATATTCTCTCGTTGAAAGAACGTTTGAAACTACCAAGGCTGGTCTTTACAGTTCTTCTATATGTCATTTGGTTTGTTTGATCTGTCCAAAAAACCGCATTCTAATTCTAAATGCGAGATGAAGCAGGGGAAGCCAAATGTATCTTTGGCATCATTCAATTGCTGAAAATTTCCTTGTTCACTTTCGTGGAGGATATACATGTACATGTTCTCTTTAATAACTTCGTTGGAAACGTTCAAAGATATAAACGATTTTACAATAAGTGATTATGCTATATGATGTTGAAGTTGTGTTATTTACATATCATATAACTGTCAACATCTCAGGTCTAATTCAATCGTCGAACTCTCTATGTGCTCAATCAACTGCAAGGCGGTTTGAATAAAAGATTTTGCTCATTAAAACTAGATTTTGTACGTGAAAAGTTTGAGGTTTGAACTGGGCTTCAAGTACTAATTGAAGTATGGAAGAACAGCAAAAGTCAATCTTTGTAACCGAACTTATCTTTTCATTTCATTACCCTTGAAAATTTCGAAAATCTTACAGTCACAGTTGTAACGGCGAAAGAAGATGTCTTCTCTGACTTTTTTGCTTCTGTATTTCTCCTTTACCATTTCTGCGGACAAACGTTCGCAAGTGATTAAATGGTTTGATGTCCTCTGCGATTTCTATATTTTGTATTGCAAAATAGACATCATGTAAATTGACGGGAAAAAGACAAAAGATATGCACTTCTATGATAAAAGTGACCTCTGATCATGACCTTGAACTTATCATCCGGGCATGTTTGCTTTGCTCCCCAATTAGTCCAATATGGCGGCGATCAATTTTCTCTTCGCTATTGAGTGACATTTAGCTGCAATGCCTTCTCTAGTTAATGTATTATCTATATAGTCAAAAAGTTTGTTTACACGTTCCATTTGAGAAGCCGCGATTGTCATCTTACCGCATGTGATAGCGTATGTAGCGTATCTTATGATAGCGTATCTTAGCGTATGTGATAACTTATGTTAGCGAATGTAGTCAAGGTGTGAGACTGGATTGGATTGTCACGGGGTTCTTGCATACACCAGGATGAGAATAGGAAAATGCTTCTTTACACGTGCTATTTTGTGGCTTGCAATTGACATCTTGGAGTATGTGTTTGACTGAGGAGAGCGTCGAAGACAAACTGCAGCGAATCATAAAAGGATATCTTGCTGTATAATTATTATTATTATTATTTAAATTTATTTTACAATGGGATCCCTTCAGCGATAAGATGCTGGTCTTCAAGGGGCCGTTTCTCTAAATACAGTGACATCTATACCTAAGTATTTACACTCTTGTACTAATAACTATGTATACTTAAAAAATATGAAAATACTACGAACATTCAATTTTCACCTTGAAAACATTCAAATATTTAGTGGTATTAGATATTTGAGTTAACGAGAGATTTGTCTCTAAATTATTATAATGATTTCTAAGTAAAGTTTTTAATGAGTTGACGGAGAGTTGTTCATACCCGTCTAGAATTACGGGTGGGAGATCATTCCAAGATATAGCTCCACGATATGAGAAACTTTTCCGTAGGTAATTCGTTTTTGGCTTTTTTAAATAAAGTTTCCTATTGTTACTTCTCAATTGATGTGAATCATTATGACAAGTGATAAACAAGTCTGATAAGTAACCGGGAGTTATGCCTCGCAACGCCTTGAATGTCAAAATATTTTAAGAATATTTTTTATCGGTTCCCATTGCAGCTTATTAAAAATCGCTGTTGATCTTATTTCGTAATTAGAACCCGTTATCACTCGAGCGGCTTCCTTTTATAATTCATATAGTTTTTCAACGTGTGCGCAATTGCCATCATTCCATACATTCGAGCAATAGGTGAAGTGGGGTAGAACGAGTGAATTGAACATATTTAAGAGTGCTTCGTGAGTTACAAATTGTTTAGCTCTTCTTAACAGCGCAATAGCTTTCGAAATTTTTTTGCATTGAGCATCATTGTGTTCATTCCACTTTAGATTTTCATCAATAATAACTCCTAAAACTTTCTTATTAGGCACCTGTTGTATTGTATGGTTGCCAAGAACTATATTAGGATTACCGGAAAATTGGTTTAGTCTCTTTCTGGATCCGATCAGCATAAATTCCGTTTTCTCTTCGTTCAGTGTCAACTTATTGGCAGTTAGCCATTTATGTACGTTATCCAGGTCAATGTTAAGTTTGCTTTCAATGTCTGCGGACGACTTTCCATGACAAGATTAATTGGTGTCGTCCGCAAACATTGATGCTAGAGTTTTATCAAGACAATTTGGAAGGTCATTGATGTATAAGAGGAAGAGTAACGGACCAAGATTTGATCCCTGAGGAACACCGCATGTAATATCTTTAGGCTCCGACAATGCATTCTGATGTATACATACTTGCTTCCTTCCATGAAGATAGGATTGAAATAGTTTTAAAGCAGTTCCTCTGATTCCGTAGCGTTCTAATTTGGATAAAAGAATTTTGTGGTCTACAGTGTCGAAAGCTTTTTTGAGATCTAGAAATAGAATGCCATTTACTAGACCATTGTCCATATTTATAAGGTATTGATTTGCAAATTGTAGTAATGATGTTTCAGTTGAGTGAAAGGGACGAAATCCTAACTGTTGATTTGAGATAACTTTATTTTCATTAAGAAAGTGAAATACTTGATCATAAACAAGTTTCTCAAGAATTTTTTGCTACTGCAGATATCACCGAAATAGGTCTATAATTTCTGCAGTCAGTTTTTTCTCCCGATTTATAAATAGGAGTAATTTTGGCAAGTTTCATCTCATCTGGGAAAATGCCCTTATTCAGAATAAGGTTAAAAACGACAAGTAGGGATTCATGTATAGAATTCCCTGCTGCCCGAAGTAATTTACTGGAGATCTTATCTAGACCTGATGCTTTACCTGCTTTCATCTCCTTTAACGCATAAATCAAATCTGCATTGGTAATATTTTTGAATTTGAAGACGTTAGTTCCAGGAGTCATATAATATAGGGGGTCACGGTCAGTTTTGGGAATATCCTCGGCAAGTTCTGGTCCTATTTTACAAAAGAAGTTATTAAACTCATTGGCAATATTTTCGTATGGCAACTTGCAAAATCGCACATGAAAACAGGCCGTGAAATGAGTACTAGAATCCATGTAGCCGTAACCATATGCGATGATTTCCCACAGAAATTTTTATGATCGGCGTACTAAATGATGTTTGTGATAACTACATGTTGCTGTCAGTGTGAAAGACAAGTGATGTTCTGCAGAAGTGAATTGTGTTCGGCGAACCAATATGTGTGTAATGTTTAAAGAAACTCATCAATAATTCAAGAGCAAAATACAACAGAAAATCATAACCATGTCGTGTTTTTATACACGATAAAACCACGTTTAAGCCTGGTTCACACTAGTAACATAAGCATAAGGACAAGATCAATACGAAAACAAAGAATGATATATATATATATATATATCCTCGCAGACTTGCGAAGACAAAACAAGAAGAATATTTCTTTGTTTCGTCTTTTGTTCAGTCTTGGCTCATGCTTGGACTATGATCTTATCCTTATGATTACGACGATCATTATGTCGCAGGCTTGACTTCATTCTTTTGTTTTGCTTTTTGTTTTGTCCTTATGCTTATGCTAATACTCAAGTGTAAACCAGACCTTACTTTTCTCCTCAAGCTTTTGCGGCTGAGAAAACATCAATTTCCAAACTTTCTACGCGAATCAACGCATTCAGTGGTTTAAGAATAGAATACTGCGCAGACTATAATACTAAAGTAAAAAGTTAAAAGGTCGAGAACACGTTTCTATCGGTGACCAATGGCCTTTGCTGGAAAGTTGGAATTCTTTGAGATCAGTCACGGCAGTCATCAACCTTTCAACTTTTTACCTTATTCAGTGGTTTGTATTCTTTAAGCCACTCTCAGTTCGTGCTTTATCGGATCTAAAACATTCGGCTATCGCCTTGTATCTTATATCCGATAAAGGACTCTTGCTCTTTCTATAAATATTACATCATACACGAGGAGTGTTTCATCAGATGTTCAAACACCTAGAAGTGAGTTGAAAAACGAGGAGATAGCCGAGAATTTTAACTAACTTGAAGGCTTTCGGGTATCTGAGGAAACATGACTTTCGAGTGTATGACATTACATTTCAAACGAATCCGTGTTTAACTCTTTCAAAGCGGGAGCTCTCCCGGCTAACGAGCAAAATCGTCTGGCGTCAGCCAGAGTAAAATAATAGAAGTCTTATGTCGCCGGGAATGAGTTAAAGAGGAAATCGGGTTAAAAGTTGTCGAAATTCTATGCTAATTAATATCAGTTTCGGTAGTGATTTCCTTTGTATTTTTCTCATGAATTGTGAATGATGTTTGAGATGCAAATTCAAAAAGCTTGAAAACATAGAACTGTTGTTTTCACGTCATGTCTAGAACGAGAACATCGTGGAGAATCTTGGGACAAGAAATTATTCTATAATAGAATCATCCAGATATTATGCATTCTACTTGTTTTGAAAGAAAAATTCTTTTGGTAATGATATAACGTCGGGGACATTGCCGTTGTGCTTGTATAAACTGCCTAATATGCTCGGTGTTAGTGCATAATTAGAATGCGTTCGTAATGTTACTTGAAATCAAAATTTGATCCCAACAGAGAAACCAGTGTATTTCCCACAATCCCCCACGATGTGGGCCGAAAGGCTATAAAACACTCTCCCAAAGACTATGAGTTTCTTACATTAGTTGAATGGTCATCAAGGTGACAAATGGGCTGGCAAATTCTCTTAAATATCGACCTTTTCCAAGCAATTTTAACACTCATTGGTTTACTACTTATCTATGGATTTCTGCAAAGTCTGTTGGAAGTGCTGACGAAGACGCCATCAGAAATTTTGAGAAAGGGACGTCGACTCGGTAAACTTGAAGCTTGTTTGGATTTGTTATCACAAAGGCGAGAAGGTACCGTAAACGTGTGCTTAATCGTTTCGTTAAAGTCAAAAACTAAGCTATTAAAGGAACATGTTTGTGACGCTCTACTGGTTTTGGCGAAACGACAACCTCTGTTCAGAGCGGTCATCACAAGATCACCTTCTGGGTCGACGTTAGCAGAGGAGAGACTTCTTAAGATCATTGCTGTCGATGAAATTATTCATATGATTAATCTAAAAAGTGTCGAGGTAAAGGCTCGTGAATGGCAGAATGTATGGCACGAAATTGCCACCGAGCAACTTGGGAGTGGTCTATTGTGGCAAGCTGTGATATTGCAAGAGGAATTCCTTCCTGAAAGTGAGAACTGGACTAATACTATAATTTTTCAAATGAATCCAACGTGTTGTGACGGCACCTCTAGCGTGAAATTGTGTAAACAGTTTCTTAGTTACCTTAACGACGTTGCCCAAGGATCGCTTACAAGTGATGAAGATATCTCTAGTCTGAGTTTATTGCCGAGTTTATGGGACCTCTTTAAATGTGGAAGTCCTCGGTCTCTTTATAAATTTATAGTAGAATGTTCGGGTTTCCCTCGGATATCAAAGTTTGTAACCAGGAGTATGATTCGTTATTTACTGTCCAGAAAACAAATAAACCCATACTTTGCTCAATTTCCACCAAGTATAGGAGTTTCTGCTTCTACTACGCCCAGATCGAGTTTATTGTATAAGGTTTTCAGCGAGTCTCAGACTTTGAAGATACAGAATGCCTGCAAATCAAAGAGATCCAGTGTTACTGGCGCACTTACGGCCGCCACACATATGGCCTTCTGTAAACTTGTTGAAGAAAGATATTCAAGTGGCGAGGACTACCAGTTGGAGCACTGGTTTTACATGAATGCCCGACAAAACTGCTACCCAAACCCACCTGAAGCATATCTTGGACAATTAGCTTTCCTAGACGTCTTGAAAATTCCATACACAGAAGCCGACTTCTGGAATATAGCCCAGAAATATACAAAACATATTGATAACGAGCTGAAAGAAGAAATTCCTATAATAGAGAGTATGCGTCTTATGAATTGTTTCAGTGCAGAAGAATTTGTAGACCAGGTTCTTGGTCCATCTGACAGGCAAAATTTGATTACGATGTCTAGCTGTAATATGATTTGCAGTGCAAGTTCCTCTGAGTTTCGTAAAGACGAAAAACATTATACTTATAAGCTGCAGGAGTGTCTTTATAACTTCCCCATTCATGGTTTGGCAACCACATTTGGTCATTTTAACGCAACGGTGAATGGTAAAATGTCATGGGTTATTTTGTATGACTCTTCTAGGGTAAAGGAGGCTGATGCAAGAAAATTTTCAAATTTGTGTTTCAAGTATTTTCTTGAAATCGACCGTTGAGGGATATTGAGAAATCCAAATTAAGTCGCAATGAATTTGGTCCGTTTTTGTAGAGCGTGTAAACCTTAGCGTATTAAAAATTTATAACTAAAATTCGAAGTTTTTTGAGTAATGCCTAGACAAATTTGTGTTCCACATTACTGTCGTTAGTTAAGCCAAACTATGTCGTGTTAGATATGCTCATTTACGTCTTTAGAAGAAGCTATCATATTAAAACTCTGATACTGTCGTTCATTTTTAGTTCATCAAATCTACTTTCTCTATGCATGCCTATTTTAAAACTTGTGTGAAATATCTGCACAAGCTCTCCATAAAAGCAACTCTGTTATTGAAAGAACGCTTGAAACTACCAAGGCTGGACTTAACAGTTCTTCTCTATCTCATTTCGTTTGTTTGAGGTGTCCATAAAACCCCATTCTAATTCTAAATGTGTGATGAAGCAGTGGGAAGTCATATCTTTGGCATCATTCAATTGCTGAAAATTTTCTTGTTCACTTTCAAGGAGGACATACATGTACATGTTCTGTCTCCAGCAACTTCGTTGGAAACGTTCAAAGATGTCCCCGGTTTTACAATAAGTGATTATGTTATATGATGTTGAAGTTGTGTTATTTACATATCATATAACTGTCAACATCTCAGGCCTAGTTCAAACGGGGGACTCTCCATGTGCTTAATCAACTGTAAATCGGTTTGAATAAAAGATTTTACTCATTAACAGATTTTGCACATGAAAAGTTTTTGAAACGCTTGAACTAGCGCGTGGAGATCGTTTTCAGTGACAGTCTTACGGTCCTTCCACATGTTGTCTACGAGATTTTTGAAAAGCTTTACTGCGCTTAACAGCGATGATGGTAAGACCTTGTTTTTCATCTGAGACACTGTTGTCGATATTAAGTGTTCGCAGTCTTTCTGCTGATGGTGGTGAACGTCTCGATAATAAATTTTGGCGCCGAGTACTTTGACATTTCATATGCAGTAGGCAAGAAGACGGGCATTGCTCTCAGGTAAAGTGGTCTTCGTGAACAGATTTTCTTAAAATTTATACAGGAAAATTTGACTTATTGATTGAGGATAGTATAATACGAGTTAATTGCTAAAGAGTAATTCAGACTATGTTCATCCGATACACTGTACCGTACGAAATGGAGCCGTAACAAAATCGAATGAGATAGGCTTTGCGTTCTCACGATAACGGCGTAAAATGTCGTAGAATTGCAATCGTAACTGTAGTGATTTGAATCCTTGATCCTAAATGGAACGACATGAATCCGTAATGAAAGGACTGCTTGCTCGGCACTGTTTAAACACTTCGTTATTCAGGCCATGATTGTATACTGCGCTTGAGGCATGCATTGAAGACTATGATGCACTTTAGTCCGTCTGTCAGGAAAGTGTTGTGATGTTACAACTGTTAACAAAAAGCCAAATCAAAAATTGACTGCGGTTCCTCTGCTGATTCCCTTACTTCAGCCTGTCGCATGTGCAGAATGTTCTGATTTACGTAATAAATATACGTGTACTCTCTATTGATTGGTCCGAACCGATTTAAATTCAACTCAGTCATTCGTGCTAAAATTATGATTAATTCTAAAATTCATGTAATTACCATATAAGAAATATAGAGCGTGTCCGTGTTTTGTACTAACCCCCCCCTGCAATGAAAATTCAAAAGGTTGACAAAGGTGACAAAAATCCTAAATCTGCCACTGTTACTGGCGCACTTACGGCCGCCATATATGACCTTTTGTAAACTTGTTGAAGAAAGAAGTTCAGGTGCCGAGGTCTACGAGTTGGAGCATTGGTTTTACATGAATGCTCAAAAATACTGCTACCTAAACCCACCCAAAGAATATCTTGGACAGTTAGCTTTACCAGATTTCTTGATACGTCCTTACACAGTAGAACAAATTCACTTCTGGACGTTAGCTGAGGAATGTACAAAACTTATTGGTAGCGAGCTGAAAGAAGATAGGCATTTAACAGATTGAATACGTGCTATGGATTGTTTCAGTGCTGAAGAATTCGTAGACGAGATTCTTGGTCCATCTGACAGGCAAAATTTGATTAGGCTGTCTAGCTGTAACATGATTTGCAGTGCAAGCTCCTCTGAATTTCGCAGAGAGGAAAAACATTACACGTATAAACTGCAAAAGTGTCTTCATAACTGCCCCATTCATGGTTTGGCAACCACATTTGGTCATTTTAACGCAATGGTGAATGGTAAAATGTCATGGGTTATTTTGTATGACTCTTCTAGGGAAAAGCAGGCTGAGGCAAAAAAATTTTCAAATCTGTGTTTCAAGTATTTTCTTGAAATCGGCCGATGAGAGATACTAGAAAATCGAAATTAAATTGGACTCTTTTTGGTTAGTTTTTGTAAAGCGTGTAAACCTTAACATATTGAAAACTTATAGCTAAAATTAGAACTTGTTTGAGTAATGCCTAGACTATTTTGTGTTCCGCATTACTGTCGTTACATAAGCCAAACTATGTCGTGTTAGATTTGCTCATTTACGTCCTTTAGAGAAGTTATCATATTAAAACTCTTACTCTTTCGTGTATTTTTATTTTATCAATTCTTTTTTCTCCAAGCTTGCCTATTTTAAAAAATTATGTGAAATACTTACACAAGCTCTCAAAAAACTCTCACATTGAAAGGTTTGAAACTACAAAGTTTGGTCTTTCCAGTTTTTCTATATCTCATTTCGTTTGTTTGATGTGTCCATAAAACCCTATTCTAATTCTCAATGCGTGATGAAGTAGTGGGAAGTCGGATATATCTTTGGCATGGTTGAATTGCTTGAACATTTTCCTGTTCACTTTCGTGTCGGAGATACAGGTACATGTGCAGTCTCCAGGAACTTGGTCGGAAATGTTCAAAAATATAACCGATTTTATATTAAGCGATTATGCGATAGGATGTTGAAGTTGTGTTATTTACATATCTAGATACAGTTGTAATGGCGGGTGAAGGAAATGACTTCTCTGACTTTTTTGCTTCTACATTTCTCCCTTATGATTTCTGCGGACAAACAATCCCATCTGATTAAAGCGTTTGACTTCCTTTCCGATGTCGATATCTTGTATTGCAAAATAGACATCATGCAAATTGACAGAAAAAAAAGACAAAAGATATGCACTTGTGTCATAAAATTTGCATTTACACCTGATATGGTGATGGACGGTCCTCCAAGGACTGATTGAAAAAATTTTTTCGCAAATAGTAATTACACCGAGCCTATTTCTGCTGTGAAGAAACGACTTCTGATCGTAAGATAGCATTCCAAACCTCAAACCCGTTGATATAGAAAGGTGTTGTCGGGATTCTGGCCATAGTCAGTCGAAGAAGGTCTAAACCTGGTCAGTGTACATCTGTTCAGTGTCTTCGTTCGCGTCAACGCACTGGAAAATACTTGGGCGGCCACGAAGGCTAAACGCTACATGAATTCTAAGCAAAAAAGCAATTTGATGATAGAAACTTTTTCAATCACTCGGCCGTAGCAAGTGAGCACGAGAGGCGGAAAGCGAGTGATGTTCGAGATTTAAGTCTGGTTCTCATGAGCAACGTAAGCACAAGGACAAGATCAATACGAAACCAAAGTATGATATCCCTTCAGGGACTTGCAAAGATAAAGCAAGAATTTTTCTTTGTTTCGTCTTTTGTTCGGCTCTTGCCTATTGCTTGGACTATGGTCTTATGCTTATGATTACGACGATCCTTATGGCGCAGGCTTGGCTTCATTCCTTTGTTTTGCTTTTTGTTTTGTCCTTATGTTTATGCTTATGCTCACATGTGAACCAGGCTTTAACTTCAGGCCAGCATTAGATAGGCGTAACCCGAGTGGTTTTCTATCAGAGCAAGGGACAACGAATACCATAAATGACAGATGCACATTCTCTAACTGTTCAAGTACATGGTTGCTATATCGTTAAGAGACTTGGCGTCCTTTGTTGGTGACTTTTGAATGTTTTACATGTTTTGACTTCTAATGAAACCTTTTTCCCTTCCTTGTTTCCATTATAAAGCTGATTTTTAAGGCGAATTTTAATTTTTTTAAAAAGAAAAATGCACATACTCTGCTTCATTGTAAATGAGTGCCTAGCACAAGTAACAGTTCACCCGTTCATATTTACCAAGAGGAATTTACCAGAGTTTTTCAGGTAAATGATGTGAGCCTTCTCAAAATTAGAATACACAAATTTACTTTAAATATTAATGTATTGGTCTGCGTGCTTTCAAATTCACAGGACATTAGAAAGTCAAGCGAGCACAGGAACCTGTTTGTCCGAAGGAATCACAAGAGCAGGTCATTCATCACTTACAATCATTTACAATTCAACTTGGACAAATCAAGACTAGTATTTCACTTTGTTTTGTAGTGACAGTTCTATAACTTTCTGGGAAGTTAACGTTTTAAAATGGTAAAGGAAATGTTTTTGTTTCGCGTAGATATGCTGTTAACTTTGCCTGAGTTTCTTTTTTTTTGCTGTTCACCGTCGTGAAAATCGGTTGCAACTATTTTTTTACTTATGGAACTGTTCAGGGTAGAAGGATTCTACTGTTTAAATTGTGTAAATGTTCTGTATTCTTTGGTGTTTGAATTGGTGGAGGGGAGTTGATGTTAAAGTTACGAGTAAATGCTGGGTGATAAAAATTGGTATTGACTTTCGCTATGGAATCTCCATGCATAATCCCTGTATAGTGTTCTTCACGTATTTCTTGGTAGGTGAACAATTTTATAACCTACTGAGCATCAGAAGTTTGAAATTGTTCACCAAAATTGCCGCCTTGACATGAAAACCACCTAAATCTTTGCTAGTATTCCTTATTTAGAGATTGTTCATTCGTATATCTTATTTGAGGAAAACATATGGGATATGGAATCTCCATGCATAATCCCTGTTTAGTGGTCTTCACGTATTCCCCCGTTGGTGAAAACATTCTTGTATACGAAAACAATGCAACAATTTTTTAACCTACTGAGCATCAGAAGTTTGAAATTGTTCACCAAATTGGCGCCTTGACATGAAAACCACCTAAATCTTCGCTAGTATTCCTTATTTAGAGATTGTTCATTAGTATATCTTATTTGAGGAAAACATATGGGATATATGGAATACTAACAAATTCAATGGAGTTGCAACTATTAAAAGTTTTCGTTACCCAGCATGTCCTGAGCGTTTGAAGACAGATCCTTACCACAAACTCTTGGGAATCGCATAGTCAAAATTTTAATTTAGAAACTTTCAAAACAACATTGAGAACAATTGCTGATACTCGTGCACCCTTTAGAACTCGCAGGGTCAGAAAGCAGTGCGCTTCATGGCTAAACTAAGGTGGTATTTACACGGAAGCGAGCCAGCCCTCCTAGTTGGGCTGGTCTTTTTTGCCGAGATCTCACTTCTCTGTGAAATGCCTTGTAATGTTTATTTTCGCTTACATGAAAGAAGGGCCTGCCCTACTAAGCAAGATATCGCTATTGACTACCCAAGATCACGTCCAGGAGGGCTGGAAATTGCCATATAAACACACTAAGAAAGGCTGGCCTCCTATGACGCATGCGTGCTAGATCCAGCCCTCCGAGAAGGGCATGAAAATTCCCATATAAAAGTGAGATATAATCCAGCAGCATTCTCAAGCCCTGTTTACATGAATAAAAGTTGCCCCTGGTGGAAGGGTTACCCCAGTCTCCGAGTAACCCCGGGCGAGACGACTTCAAACATATTTCTTTGTAAATTGCACAGACTTGTTTACATGAGAAGTCGCAAAGTTGTCTCGGGGGGAAAGGGTGACCCTGGGAGTAGGGTTACTCGTTTTGCAGAGTAAGGTGACGCAAGGTGGCGAGACAATTTTTTGTCATGGAAACAGTTTGTCCTTCTTTGAGTCGCCTGGGAGGGACAACTTGAGATACAATGAGTATGCGCCGACTTTGTTATTGCCAAAATGGCGGCTGTAGTGTTTGTAACTTAGTATCTCTCCCCCTAGTATGTAATTACGCATGCGTAAAGAGAGAGAGCTGAAAAAAAAACAAACATGTTGTGTGTTGTTTCTGGTTGAATGCGTCTCTAAATCTGGTTGAATCCGTGTCATCTGTTGACAACTTATTGTATGTTTTGATCTTAATACAGTACAGCGGCAACTGCCAAATCACAGTGAAAAGTCGTCTGTGAAATCTCATGGTAAAAAATGGGCTTTCACTTCTGCAATGATTGAATTCTTAATCAACTGCTTAAAGCAATGCAAGTGTCGATGTGAGTTCAATTCAGTGGATTTTAATTACCGATAAAGTACAACTGTACGAAAACGTTCGAGAAGGAAGAAGTAACTCTTCCCAGTTCCCTCAAAGTCGAATCATACAGAGGCAACTTTGGTTTTCGCCATTTAAACACTTGCTATAACTTGATTTGGGGGCCAGGGTAACCCTACCACAAGGAACAACTTCTCTTCATGTCAACACAGCGTTACTAAAAATAGCCCTACCAAGATGGCTGGCTTGGCTCCAAATAAACATCCCCTAAGAAGCCATGAAAAGCATGAGCCATGTAGAATTTCCCTGGAAAACGGCAGTAAAAAGCAAATCGGACATATCATGATGAGGTATTTAAATAAGCTTTAAGCCATGCATGCTAACAGAAGCTACCAAAAGGGTCATAAAGATTATCATCTTGAGAAAGGAGCAGAAATACTTAACGACTATTTTGCAAACATTGTCCACGAGATAATAGATAAAATTTTAGATGCAAATCATCAATTCGAATCGTATGTTTCTGCAGATACTTCTGAACTCTTGTGTACTTACATTTCGCTATATCGACCGATTACTAGGACCTATTTAACAATTAGATTATGAGCTCGAGATTTCTATTTAACAATTAGATTAGTCGCTCTCGATTTCTATGAGGTGATAGTTGACGAGGGCGAAGCCCAAGTCAACTACCACCTCCTAGAAATCGAGAGCGACTAATCTAATTGTTTTAGTAGAAACATGCTTTGCAAAGGACATTTTTCGCCTTCTTTGGGATTGCACTTTCAAGTAAGCATTCTATTTCGTCTTCAGAAATTTCACAAAAACGAGAGGTGGAAGCTATTTTCGCTACTCGCTATCTATCGACGAATAGATAGCGAGTAGCGTAGCCAATCAGAATGCAGCATTTGCAATAGTACTCGACTAAGTTTCTACTAATACTAGATATCTACTTTCAATTTGACAAAAGATAAGTTACCTAAGATGCTTGACAATAAGGTTATTTTTATAATTCTATGAAGAGCCGGTGACACCCGTTAAAAACTGCAAGCCGTTGTGACTGCGTTCCTTGGGGGGCGGGGGGGTCTCCTTCCGTCACATTCAAAAGTTAAGAAGTGTGCAAGGCAATCTTTAATCACTGGAGTTTCTCTTTCTCTCCCTCGAACCCGTCGAATCTCCAAAAATGTCGTTACTTCTTGAATTGCATTGGTCACAGAGGCTTGATGATCTTTTCTCTCTTGATTTTGTCTAAACAAAAAAGATCTTAAACTTTGGTACTTGAACTACATATCTGGCTTGCATAAGGACCAAGTTGTATTTAGGGAATTCACTGGAAGATTACACAATGCAAACATTTTCACCCAACACCCGAAACAAATCGAAGTGTTTCGAGGTGTTCGAATGTTAAGTGTCTGCAGGAAAAAATACTTCACGTGAACAACATGGGCATAACACGTATCCTATCTACAAGAGCAATTTTTACCTACTATGATGTAAAATCCGACATCTGGCATCACTATCTGACTTGGTGTCATTGTTTTAGTGTATCCGGTATTCAATGAAAGCCATAGGCCACTTTCAACCTACTTCCAGTCCGGTTACTCGAAGGCTACCTCGGCATGGACACCTGTCCACTGGATGAATATAATTCCAAAATTGCCGAACAATATGGTTTATAAAGGCCCGTTTATACGAGCCATTTAGTTTAGCGTATGCATGTGATAAATTCACAACAGCATTAGATTGTCTCTTGGGGAGGGCCGTAGCAAGGGGAAGGGCTGGAGAGCCTGGGCACCCCCAATTATTTCACAAGATAAGGTTTTTCCTTCGGGAAACAAACAGCTGAACATTATTTATTTCTGTTAAATAATTGTTCTTTTCAATGCTAGTTCGTGTACAATAGTTGCTTGTTTTCGCAGAATATTTATGACTTCTGTCAAGTCGCTCAAGCGCCCTTTGGTTTGGGATGAGTGTTTGTCGCTCCCTCTAAACAGGAGTACAAAAATCCATAAAGCCATAACAATGTGGTTAGTGCATCCACGAGTATGACATTCGTAAGACAGAAAATAGCACATGTAAACGGGCCCTGAAAGGAGTACTAAAATCCATAAAGCCATGACCATATGCGATGATTTTCCGAAGGAAATTTCATGGTCGAGGTACAAGCAGGTGTTCGAGGTATCAACATTTTGTTCAGACAGTGATGTCCATGATGTTCCAAGACAAACGTTCTGCAGAGGTACGGATTGTACTTGGCAAAGCAATATATTATGCAGATTTGAAACCTTGCATACATGGAAATGCAAGTAGAACAGCATGGAAAATACTCTTGGGGCGAAAAATTATGGATTTTACTTGTTCTGAAAGACAAAAACTTTTTGTAGTGAAATATCGTCCGGGACATTGCCGTTTTGGTTGCTTAAACTCTCTAATATGCTCGGTGTACATCTATAATTAGGGTGCGTTCATAATATTATTTGAAAAAATTTTGACCCTATAAAAACTCTTCATATAAGCAACCAAAGCACTAGCCGGTGTAATGACCCTCGTTATAGGGAACCTAGAAACCAGTCTTCCTAAGCTCTCCACGACGTTCGTCGAAAAGCTATAAAAAGCTCGCCAGAACGCAACGAATTTCTTACACTGGTTGAATGATCATCGAGTTTGCAAATGGACTGGCAAATTCCCTTAAATACAGTGCTTCTTCAAGTAATTTCAACCCTAGTTGGTGTACTTCTCGGCTACAGATTTCTACGAAATCTATTTGAAAAGCTGACAAAGAAGCCTTCGCAACATGCGAGAACGCGACGTCGACTCGGTAAACTTGAAGCTTATTTGGACCAGCTATCCCAAGAACGAGGAGGTACCGCAAACGTTTGCTTAATCGTTTCGTTAAAGTCAAAAACAAAGCTTTTAAAAGAACATGTTTGTAAAGCTCTTCTAAATTTGGCGAAACGCCAACCCCTGTTGAGGGCGATTATGACAAGTATCCCTTCTGAGTCGACGTTAGCCGAGGATAGATATATTGAGATCATTGATGGCGATAAAATCTCCGAAATGATTAATTTTACAAGTGTCGAGGTAACAGCCCGTGAATGGCAAGATGTGTGGCACGAAATTGCCACCGAGCAACGCGGAACCGGTTTGTTGTGGCAAGCAGTGATATTGCAAGAAGAATTCCTTACCGAAACTGAGAACTATATCAACACTCTAATTTTTAAAATGCATCCTAGTATTTGTGATGGCTTCTCCAGCATAAAATTGTGCAAACAGTTTTTTCGTTATCTTAATGATGTTGCTGAAGAATCGCGTACAAATGATGAAGATATCTGTAGTTTCAGTTTATTGTCGAATTTATGTGATCTCGTTAAACATGAAAGACCATGGTCTATTCTGAAATTTGCAGCAGATAATTTTGGCATCCCTCGCATGTTGAAGTCAATAATCAAGAGTAGAATTCTTAAGTTTCTCTCCAGGAAACAGATCAACCCATTCTTTGTTCAATTTCCACCTAGTAGGAGACTGTCTGCTTCTTTCACGCCCAGATTGAAATTAATGCATAAGGTGTTTAGCGAGTCTGAGACTTCAAAGATTCTCACAGCATGCAAGTCAAACGGATCGACGGTAAATTGCACTCTCATGGTAGCTGCACACATGGCCTTTTGTGAACTTATTCGAGAAGGAGGTTTAAGTAATAAGGACTGCTATTTGGAACATCGGTTTTCCATCAATGCCCAACAGAACTGCCACCCGATACCACCCGAAGAATACCTCGGGCAGTTCTCCATCCTTCACACCTTCTCAATTCCATACACTGTAAAAGGAGCCGACTTCTGGACGTTAGCTCGGAAAAGTACACAACGAATTGATTGCGAGCTGAAGGAAGAAAAGCACATTACAGAGAATATGCCTGCTCTGCATTCTCTTAGTGCTGAAGAATTGGTGGATGAGGTTTTTGGTCCATCTAATAAGGGAAATTTAATCAAGTTATCCAGCTGCAATACTCTTTCCATTGCAGGTTCGATTGAATTTGGCGAAGAGGAAAAACATTACACGTATAAACTGCACGAATGCCTTTATAACTGTCCCATTCATGGTTTGGCAACCACATTTGGTCATTTTATTGCAACGGTGAATGGTAAAATGTCATGGGTTATTCTGTATGATCCATCTAGGGTAACGCTGGGTGAGGCGGAAGAATTTTCAACTATGTGTTTCAATATTTTCTTGAAATCGACCGTTGAGAGACTAGAATTTGAAATCAGCAAGGAGTTTTTTGGTTAGCTTTTGTAGAGTGTGAAAACGTATCGAAAAGGGAAGTTTGAACTTCTTCGAGTAATACTCAGACTTTTTTTTTGCTTTCTTCGTCACTGTCAGGTACTTAAGGCAAACTATCACGTGTTGTCTTCGCTTTGTGACGTCTTAAGACAAGCGATCATATTAAAATTTTCTCTCGGTCATGCTTCATTTTTTCAATTCTACTTTCTCTGTGCCTATTTTAAAACTTACGCAAAATATATACTTGAGTTATCTAGAAACTCTCTCGTGTGAAAGAACCTTTAAAACTTCAAAGGCTTGTCTTCACAGGTCTTTTATATTTCATTTTGTTTGCTTGATATGACAACAAAGCATTCTACGCATCAATGCATGATCAACTAGTGGGAAACCACGTATATCTTTGACATTGTTTGATTAAATTGCTTAAAATTTGTTGGTTTAGTGTCATGGTATACGTGTATGCACTTGCACAGTTTCAAGTAATTTCATCGAATAAATTAAAAGTATTCCCTATTCTATATATTATTCTGTATTCTTATTCTATATATATATATATATTATAGGTCATAGTGTTGTACCACATAGAAGTCGCGTTATTTAAACGTCGAGCAAATCTTAACGTCTCAAGAACGGACGTATGGAAAAGCTGCAACAGTCAATCTTTGTGATTGTAAAAGTTCCTTTATATGAGTCTCTTCTGAGCTTTTCTTTTTATTTCGAATATCATAAAAACATTGTAAATCTAAATTTGACAGCCGCGACGGAGGAAGATGAATTCTCTGATTATTTTGTGCTCCTGCATTACTTCCTTGTCATCATTTCTGCGGACAAACATTTTCAAAACATAAAATCATTTGATGTCCTCTGCAAGTTCTGTATCATGTCTTGCAAAATACGCGTCGTGCAAATTAACCGAAAATGACAAAAAATTTGTACTTTCATTTTAACATTACCATTTACATTTGATATGCTGATGAAGGTCATGCACCGAAGAGCTCGTTCAAAACAAAATATAAACCGGCAAATAGTTTCTATGTTGAGCCTACTTCTTCTGCGAAGTAGCAACTTGGCTTTATGCAAAAATTATTCAAGAACAAAGTTATAGTACCAAGCACGTTCAGTTAGGCCTGGTTTACATGAGCAACATAAGCATAAAGACAAGATCAATACGAAAACAAAGCATGACATCCCCTCTATGACTTGTGAAGACCCAGACCTACGACTATGATCTTACGCTAATGCTTATGACAATCCTTATGACGCAGGCTTGACTTCATTCCTTTGTTTTGCCTTTTGTTTTGTCCTTATGCTTGTGCTTGTTCTCACGTGTAAACCAGTCCTTAGAATATGGGATCTACATTAATTCCAAAGGAACACCAGAAGAATATCTTGGGCAGTTTGCCTTATTTCTCTCCTTGCTAAGTCAATGCAGAGAAGCCGACTTCTGAAAGTTAGCTCGGGAAAGTACTCGGCGGATTCATACCTACCTGATTCACACCCAAATTCATACGACAAGGAGTACAGCACTTACTGATTCTTTTAGCGCTGAAAATTCGTGAATGACATTGTTGGACCGCAAGATCAGCAAGTTAATTCGGACGTTATGTTGAGCAAAACTGCATCATTGATATAGCAGTTATTATACATAACTGTATATATAACGGTTCTGAACATCTATAACATATCTAACATATATTTATTGTTGCGCAAAACTGCATATATAACTTTGCCAGTGTCTTCATAATTCCCATTGCTTATGGGTTTGCATGTACATTGAGCCATTTTAATTCATAAACCGTAAAAGGTGGAATGTCGTGGTTATTTCATTTAATCCTTCTAGGATAATCATATTGCAGGCTGAGACAAAAGTTTTCAAATCTGTGTTTCAGTAAAATTGACCATTGAGAGAAACGAAAGAAAAATTACTGGTCAGTTTTTATGGAGTGTGAAGACGTATTGAA
Source organism: Heliopora coerulea (assembly GCA_030142905.1). Classification (NCBI taxonomy): domain Eukaryota; kingdom Metazoa; phylum Cnidaria; class Anthozoa; order Scleralcyonacea; family Helioporidae; genus Heliopora; species Heliopora coerulea. Next base: position 1,182,353 of record JASJOG010000097.1, read on the forward strand.
AACGTAAATCAGAACTACTCCAAGTGAAGTTCCTAGCTTTTTTTTTTTGCCTTCGTCATTACTGTCACGTATTCGAACCTTATTAACATCACTAAGACAACATGATATCTTATTTACAATTCTCCCTTCGACATGTTACCTTTGTGCCGATTTTAAACCTTTAATTCCGCAACATGAACAGATTTCGATAGATTTTCGATCGGATTTCGGATTAATCGAATGATTTAAAATTTGTTTATAAAAATCTGGGATCCAAGGGTTAAGAAGCATATGAAATGAAAAAAGTTCTCGAGAGACTCGTTTATATTAAAAAACTTTTGAAATCATAAAGACCGGTCTTTATCGCTGTTTCACGTCTCATTCCTTTTATGACATAGTAAAGCCCCAGTCAAACGCTTTCAAGATTTCTTCCAACACTTTTCAACATTGTTGAACAATGTGATGGCGAACGCATAGAAAGTACAATTGAATCCCTGTTGAGCGTAATCCCTGTTTCCTTCCTATGGTTGAACGTAAAGCTTGAAAATGAAGGATTTGCGGTCAATCTGTTCGATAGGATCTCCGGCTACAGATATTGTCTAGGGATAGTCCTTGGATTCCCAATTCGAGGCTCTCCGCATTTACAGTAATTATGGTCAAAAGTGTATTGATAGATGGTCAATGTAACTTGAATGTTTATGTTGTTTGAATGTTTTTTTTCATTCGTCACCTTGCATTTGAGACTCGTCAATCATCAGCTGTCTTACACGGTGGCCCATAAGTGCAATACACAAAACTCAATTCTCAATACACAAAACTCAATTCTCAATACACAAAACTCAATTCTCAATACACAAAACTCAATTGTCAATACACAAAACTCAATTCTCAATACACAAAACTCAATTCTCAATACACAAAACTCAATTCTCAATACACAAAACTCAATTCTCAATACATAAAACTCAATTCTCAATACACAAAACTCAATTCTCAATACACAAAACTCAATTCTCAATACACAAAACTCAATTCTCAATACATAAAACTCAATTCTCAATACACAAAACTCAATTCTCAATACACAAAACTCAATTCTCAATACACAAAACTCAATTCTCAATACACAAAACTCAATTCTCAATACACAAAACTCAATTCTCAATACACAAAACTCAATTGTCAATACATAAAACTCAGTTCTCAATACACAAAACTCAATTCTCAATACACAAAACTCAATTCTCAATACACAAAACTCAATTCTTAATATAGAAAACTTAATTCTCAATACACAAAACAACACAAAACTCAGTTCTCAGTTCGCACTACATAAAGCTCAATTGTTAATTCTTAATACACTACAAATGTCATGAACATGTGCAGGTTGTATCAAAAAAACTGCAAACACTATAATTTGCGTAAGTAGATACTGCAAATAGCATTTCAATGCCTGTGCAACTAATTATGCTTCTGGGATTTGAAAATACGTTTTAATTTTCCTTGTTATTAGAATAACCACACAAAGTGAGTTAAAATGCAATTTAGGAATATTATGCGTTGAGAGAAATGGTGATCATGTCGAAGGACGATATGCATGAATTGTAAATAAATGTCAATAAAAATCTTATTGTTTGTTTGATGTACACAATTTACTTTGCTCATGGGTTCGTGTTTTCGTTACTAACCCTAACCCTAACAGTACGAATTTCGACATCCCCAAGCATGAATTGTGTTTACGCACCCTAGGGATCAATTAGTGCTAAATTATGCAACTTTCATAAATATCTGATTTCAAAAGAGTTTGCAGTTTTTTTGATTCACTCTGTACTGTCATCATTGTGGAGAGATACTTCCCTGTGGGAATGATTGTAAATTCTGTCCGAATTGTGGAAAAGATTTGAGATTGACAAGGGACGAGAGAAACAAGCAGTTTAGTACACCACTTTCTGCATCCAGTGAATCGTCGAAACGCCGTGGAAGCGATTCGTTCGCAGATTTTAAGAGTAAGAAAACCGAGGAGAGAGTATTATACTTTCGTGACGGTAAAGGGAAAGGAAAACGTGTCAGGACTTCATCTTCGCCGAAAGAAGTTGTCATTAATATTGGCATCATGAAGGATGACCCATACACATCCAGTATCACACCAGTTAGAGGAAAATCTTTATCATTGAAAATCAACAAAGATGAAAACTACTCCGAGGTTCTGATCGTGTATTGGGAATTGAGTTTTGTGCATTGAGAACTGAGTTTTATGTGTGGGAATTGAGTTTTTTGTATTATACTTATTGGCCACCGTAGTTTTGAGATCAGGCAAAACTACGGATGTTAAATTCCCGATGGCCGCTTAGTAGAGGTTAAAAAAAAACCCAAACAATCGGCGAACCTTATCGGGACGGCCAAAAAGTGGCCGTGGTCGCTTAACAGAGGTGGCTGCTAAGTAGGAGTTTTATATACAATATTTGTACTGACAATACTTTTGGGACTATGAAAACCAGCCGCTTAAAAGGGAGTGGTCGCTTAATAGGTGGCTGCTTAACAGGGGTTCAGCTGTATTCTAATAATTCCACCGTCAGCAAGGTCGATATAGTAATGTTAAACGTATGTTGAACATAAATTTGAACATGTTCGAATTACTTTCAACGTTATTCAACATTGTTCAATAATACATTGTTCAATAATACATCGTTCAACAACGTTGAACATCATTCAACATTGGGTGGCCAAATTCGTTCAGCATATTGCATGTAACAATGTTGAACGGGGGTTGAATGGAATGTTAAAAGCGTTTCGCCAAGGTTGAAGATTGTTTTGATAAGTCAGTGATGCACCAGTTGGCGTCACAATGCAAGATACGAAATGGTTGGAAATCACGTAGCGCAGTTTTGAGTTACTAGTACTTGGTTAGATAACGTCCGAGATATTCCCGATTTTTTTACGAGTTATTAAGGGGTATCTCGTAGAAGTTGTGTTATGGGAACGTCGAGCAAATCTTAACTTTTCTCTCTGTTTGTCCCAGTGGTGGCGCCAGGAATTCCCCGACGCAGGGACCAAGGTCCCCGACAGGGGGGCTAATCCTTAGGGGCTACGACCACGTCCCTTTTATAATTTCGTTATTTTAAGGTCGAAAACATCACGTTATTTCTCGCAAAAATAATCAAAACAACTGAGTAGAAACAATTTGCTTTTAGATTTCTCATGAAGAAAAGAGTCCATTATCTTTCTTGGCAAAGTCAATAACTGTTCATAGTTTGTACAGTATATGAATGAGTTCATCAGTGAAAATTCCCCGACTGATTATTAATTTTTTCCCGACAGGGGGGCTAAGGTTCCCCTACGCGGGGGCTGTAGCCCCCTTTGCCCCTTTCTGGCACCACCCTTGGTTTGTCCAAAGACACCTTTCGCCTAGCCTGCGCTGCAGACACTTGTCTGCAGCGCGGGCTATCTTTCACCTCGGCACTTACTAGAACCAGTTATCCAGCTGGTCGAAGGACCACGTTGCATTTAAGAACTTCTCTCGAAGGCAGTGAAGTTCCAAAGAGCATCTGTTAAGAAGGCTATAGAAAAGTGTATTTACTTTATTGACTCAACCATGAAGTCTTCTTTATACAAATCGAGGTATTCAAATGTCATGTAGCCAAAGGAAAGTGACGTAGGTAAATAACAAGTTGAAATACTTTAAATCCGGCAAGTCTTGATATTTGGTTTGTTGGCATCAATAGTGCAACACTAAACTCTATACTGTCGTAACTGCATTTGACATTTTTCAAGGGTAATTTCATCATCGACTTATTAAATGATGTTTAGTTACATGATGTTTAGCCAATCTACAAGGTATTTTGCTGAGGTACTTGGCGTTAGGAAAAGCAATATGTACGGCAGATTTAGCAATATGTTTGGTTCATGTAACATGTTTGGTAGATTAAACATTATGTTTGCATGTTGGAAAAATTTAACAACATGCTTGGAGATCCCGACCAAGATAATTAAGGTGTATGGATAAGATGATGTGACATTGAATTCCCACCCTAACAACGTTTCATATAAACTCCCAAAGCTTAAGCCGGCGTATTGAACCTCACACTGAGGTGCCTGGAAACCAGTCTGTATCGCCAGCTTCCAAGGACTAGAGTCCCAAAGCACAAAACGCTGGATTTCTCACATTGGTTGATCATGTTGATAGGGGCCCAACTAAAATGTTTGAGCTTTACGTTTTTGACGTAACGAAGATTAAAGACAGTGACATAACGGACGGCAGTTGGGTTAGAGCAATAGTTACTGCCCTCAAAATGCAGGGAAACAGCGTTTCAGAGCGTTGGAGCTCTAAAAGGGGGACGGGGGCCCCAAGGACGGTGGCTTATTATATATATGACGTCATCAAGGGCCCCAAATCGATATTTTGTCCCGGGCCCCACAAAATCTCTCGGCGGCCCCGAATATTACTCATCGGAACTAAGCCAAGATTTCTGAAACAATGGTCGAATCTTCATCTAGTTTGCAAACAGACTGGCAAATTGTCCTAAATACCGGGTTTTTTCTGGTAATTTCAACCCTCGCTGTCGTACTTCTCGTCTGCAAATTTCTTCGAAATCCTTTAGACAAGGTGATCAAGAGGCCATCACAACCTTCGAAAACGCGACGCCGACTCGGTAAACTTGAAGCTTGTTTGGATCAGATATCTCGTGAACGACGAGGCGCGATAAACCTTTGCTTAATCTTTTCGTTGAAGTCAAAAACAAAGCTTTTAAAAGAACATGTTCGAAAAGCTCTCCTGGTTTTGGCCAAGCGACAACCTCTGCTCAGAGCGGTCATGACAAGTATTCCTTCTTGGTCGACGTTAGCCAAGGATAGACATCTTGAGATCATTGATGGCAATAAAATCACTGGTATGATTAAACTTACAAGTGTCGAGGTAAAGGCCCGTGAATGGCCGAGTGTATGGCACGAAATTACTACGAAGCAACTTGGAAGCGGTCTGTTGTGGCAAGTAGTGACATTGCAAGAGGAATTCCTTCCTGAAACTGAGAACTATATAAACACTTTAATATTTAAAATGAATCATGTCTGTTGTGACGGGGTCTCCAGCATAAAATTGTGCAAACAGTTTCTTCGTTACCTCAACGGCGTAGCCCAAGGATCGCTTACAAGTGACGAGAATATACCAAGTCTAAGTTTATTGCCGAATTTATGTGATCTCGTTGAACGTGAAAGACCATGGTCTCTTCGAAATTTTGTAGCAGAATGTTTGGGCATTCCTCACATATCAAAGTTAATATTCAAGAGTAAAGTTCGTCATTTGCTGTCGAGCAAACAATGCAATCCATTCTTTGATCGCTTTCCACCAAATAAGGACATGTCGACCTCATCCAGATCAAACTTACTTTACAAGGTTTTTAGCGAGTCTGAGACTTCGAAGATAGTGAAGAGTTGCAGATCAAACAAATCGAGTGTTACTGGCGCACTTATGGCCGCCATACATATGGCTTTTTGCGAACTTATTCAAAACGGGAATTTTAGTACCAATGACCTCCAGCTGGAACAAGAGTTTGCCATTAATGCACAGCGGAACTGTCATCCGAAACCACCAGAAGACTATATTGGGCAGTTCGCCGTTGTTCAGTCCTTGTCGATGAAATACACTGCAGAAGAAGCCGACTTCTGGGACTTGGCTCGGGAAACTACAGAACGTCTTCATCACGAGGTAAAGGCAGCAAAGCATATAACACACAATATGGCCATTCTGGATTCTTTTAGTGCTGAAGAATACGTCGACGAAATTTTTTGTCCATCTGATCGGCAAAATTTGATTAGGCAGTCTAGCTGTAATGGCGTTTCCAGTGCAGGCTCGTTTGAGTTTGGCGGAGAGCAGAAACATTATACATATCAACTGCACGAGTGTCTTTATAACTCCCTCGTTCATGGTACAACAATTACGTTTTTTCATTTCAACGTAACAGTGAATGGGAAGATGTCGTGGGTTATTTTATATGATCCATCTACGGTGAAGCAGAGTGAGGCGGAAACGTTTTCAAAGCTGTGCTTCAACTATTTTCTTGATATCGAGCATAAAAAAAAAAAATTATTTTGAATGAACAACATTTTTATGTTAGTATCTATAGGCCATTTGTTCAGTCTATACGTTTATTATGCAGAATAGATATAGAAACGGCAGATTAGTCCATTGGATTTGCTGAGGGGAAGGGTCGAAGGGGAATAGAAACTATTCTTCCCAATATTTACAAATGATTTCTCCATATGCCTACGGCACCACCTTTCCCACGATTTTATCAAATTAGGTTTGATAATGACTTTGTAATAAATGTCAAAATATTACCAGTTTAGTTCCCGTCTTGTATTTACTCATATCTTGAATTCTCAAGATGATTTTATTCGGAGTATGTTTTCTACTCTCCTCGGCAATCAACGCCAGTTACGGGACAGACGTGTGTATGAGTTAGCTGAAAGACAAGAACACTGAACGAAACATAAGTGAAATATTCATAAAATATTTCAACTTCGTCTTGCTTTTATGGTTCTTCATTTAAAACTTTCCGGTTAGGTTTTCATGCCCCAGGGGCTCCTCAATTAACTACACCATTTGTAATTCAAATTTGTCACGCGTCACATCATATTCATAATAGGTCAAATCAAATTCATCAGATGTCAGAACAAAATCACAAGAAGTCAAATCAAATTTTTACGACGTCAATTCAAATTCGTTCTACGTTAAATCAATTTTCCACGATGTCAAATCAAATTCAAAAGACATCAAACCAAAAACACAAGAAGTCAGGTCAAATTCGTACAATGTTAAATCAAATTTGAACGACGTCAGATCGAAGTCTCGAGAAGTAAATTGCAAACAGTGAAAGCAAATTTGTTTTTTATCAAGTCAAATTCCCAGCAGACCGAACAATTTCACGAAGGTGTTAAAATAAAACTCATACAAAATAAAACTCATGTACTGTATGTTACTCGATATATCAGACGAGGAATTATAGTGTTAGCGCTTTATCAACAACAAAAAAAAAACTATATAATATTACTCGCAATATTTCCAATACAATCCTTCAAACGTTTTTTCTACGTTCTCTCCGATCTCCGCACGCAACACGTGCCGCTGGTCACTAGTGCCAGGCTCTGACTATTTATCGCTATTAGCATAAATTATCGGTATCACTCTCCTCTCCTTATTGAATGTCATCCGTGACATTTGTGGATCTTGCTTGTGTCTCTCTTCATTTATGTCTCTAAAATTGTTAGTATCTCCTATCCTAAGACACCAGGGTTGGTTGATCAGGCACAACCCATCAATTCTGTCAACCTATATCACGTCCGTCTTCTCTTTCTCAATAAAGGCCCGTTTCTCCGCAAGCTACGTTACGTGGTGCATCCTTTGCATATCCTATAGATATTTTGCGACTAAAATTTTTTTTTTTTTTATATATTAAGTTACAGTGTTAAATGGTCCAAGTATCTAAAAGGTAAACATCGGCTGGTTATGGTAAATTTGGTGGTAACCAAACGGTGGTGCGATTGGTGGGAAACCGTAAAAATAGGGTGGTGATGGCGGTACAAAGCCATGTGTCTGCATCATTCCAACGGTGGGGTTTTGCCATACGTTGAACACGTCGGTCGCCGGATTTCCAGGTGCGCTATACCCGAATCGTGATGGTGGTTGTCGTATTCGTTAAGGGCGCGGACGAAAATCGGCGTTTTCTTCGCGGTTATTTTCCGTTTCATCCCTGTTTTCCTGTTCATTCATCGTCGATGGGACTTGTGGGATGGGGTTTTCCGTTATGGGGTTTTGTTCTTCCACCGTGGCGTTTTCGTCGTCATCTCCCTGGTGGCTTATCTCACTTGGTTCCGCTGCATTCTCGTCTGTGTCTTCAAGCGTTTCCTGTGAATCTTCTGCGTGCAATTCATCCAAATCCCTTGGCATGGCAGACGGTCGCTCCTCTCCCTCCGAATCTGAATCTGTATCATTTGGTGCGGAATTTGCTGGAGGCTGACTTCTCGGTTTTGACTTTGCTCTTCGTTCACTTGCTTCACGCTCTTTTGTCTTGACAAAGTTGTTGATTGGTACACCGTGTTCTGATGGAAGGTAGTTACACGGTAATAACAGGTTGCGGTGTAATGTTCTTATCTTCCCACGTCCAGATTCTGGCTTGATGTCGTAGACAGGACTCTCAGGGTTCTTCCGGGCCACTACTACATGAATTTCGTCTTCCCAGAACGCTCGAAGTTTTCCTGGACCCCCGCGAGGAGTTAAGTTCCGCACTAGTACGCGATCACCTGGAGAAAGGACTGTGGATCGAACTCGTTTGTTACTTTGCTTCTTCCCTTTATTGGCGGCTTGGCGAGCTGACTTTGAAGCTAGAGTGTATGTTTCCTGCATGGCTGTCTTCCATTTTCTCACGTAGGCTGGATATCCAGTTGCGTCCTTCTTCTCTGGCAGGTTAAACATGAGGTCAATGGGGAGACGTGGCGATCTTCCGAAGAGCAACAAGAAGGGTGAATACCCGGTAGCCTCGTGTCGGGTACAGTTGTACGCATGGATTAACTTGCCAACGTGGTCCTTCCAGTTCGTTTTGTAGACTTCGGGTAGAGTGCGCAGCATATTTAACAACGTTCGGTTCATCCGCTCAAGCTGTCCATTTCCCTGTGGATGGTAGGGAGTCGTGCGCGAGTGAGCAATGCCGAGAGTTGCTCAAGTTTACAGAAAAGCTTGTTCTCAAACTCCCCGCCTTGATCGTGGTGAATGCGAGATGGGTAGCCAAAGCGCGGGATAAAATCATTGTAGATTTTTTCTGCGGCTGTATTGGCTGACTTATTCCTTGTTGGGTATGCTCGAGTGTATCTCGTGAAGTGGTCGACTATGACGAGTATATACTCGTACCCTCCCGAGCTACGTTCCAGATGTACGAAATCTATCGATACCAATTCAAATGGGAAAGTACTGGTGATTGACTGTTGTGGTTCTCTAGTGTTGATACTTGGTTTCTTTTGTTTCAGACAACGACAAACGCGGGTGATGTAATGGTCAATGTCCGTTCTCATTCCAGGCCAGAAAAATCGTTCCCTTGCTAGGGCAAACACACGTTCTGTTCCAAGGTGTCCCATTTCCTCATGAAGTTCACGGTATACCATCCGTCTGTACTTGACAGGCAATACGATTTGTTGGCCTCGATACAGGATTCCGGTTTTACTGTCCACGTATAGTTTACTCCATTCTCGAAGGTATCTTTTCATTCCTTGGGGTTCCTGTCGTCGGTCTTCGAAAGTCGGTTTCGTCTTTCTATTCACATACCAGAGTAGTCTACTTATAGTCCGATCATCACGTTGGGCTTTTGAAACGTCCACCATCCTGATCTGACTAGTGTTCTCTCGATTTGGCAAGTGCCGTTTATCGGTTTCCAAGACGTCTGGTTGATCTGTTATCGAGGTTATCCATACAGTATTACCGTTGTCTATAGAACGAACGTGGGAGACAGCCGCATTGAATTCCTGGTGAGAGACAGTTTGCGTACAGGAGTCCATGTACTTTTGGAAGTCTCTTGGTATTCGGGATAAACTGTCCGCATCGATATTAACTTTTCCAGGTCGGTATTTAATTTCAAAGTTGAAATCTGACAGTTCTCCAACCCATCGCAACCCTGTTGCATTGAGCTTCGCCGTCGAGAGGATGTACGTCAAGGGGTTGTTGTCCGTATACACGATAAAACGAGGGGAATAATAAAGGTAATCACGAAACTGTTCCGTAATTGACCATTTCAGTGCTAGGAATTCCAATTTTCCTGCATGTAGATGGTAGTTACGTTCTGCCGGAGTCAAGGTACGTGAGTCATACGCAATTACTCGGAGGGTTCCTTCTTGTTTTTGATATAAGACCGCTCCGAGCCCGTCCTGTGAGGCATCGGTATGGACTACGAATGGAGCGTTGTAATCAGGGTATGCTAAGATAGGTGGTGAAGTAATGCGCTCAATCAGCTTATTCAGTGCAGTTCTATGTTCTGCAGTCCAGTTTACCGGATGTTTGGATGGGAGTTGACCATTAGTTGGTGGTGGTTTCGCTTTGTGATGCTTTCCATCTAACAGTTCGTATATCGGTTTTGCTATCCTGGAGAAATCTTTGATATGACGGCGATATACTCCAAGTAAGCCCACGAGTCGGCGAACTTCTCCGACTGTTTTCAGTAAACTGTCCTTCAATTTTGTCACAGCGTCAGTTGCTTTCGGATCGATGTAATATCCAGACTTCGATATTATTCTACCGAGAAACGAAACTTCTCTGTGGAACAACTTACATTTACCAGGTTTTAGTTTCACACCGTGACTTTTCAAACGCTGGAGGACTTGCCGGACGTGTTCCACGTGTTCCTGGAATGATTTTGAAAACACGATTATATCATCTAAGTAGGGGATACAGACTTGGTCGCGCAAATCTCCTAAGCATCCCTCCATAAACCGTTGGAAGCTGGCTGGTGCGTTCGTCAATCCGAATGGTATCCGTACCCACTCATACAAACCCCATGGGGTTGTAAAGGCTGTTAATGGTTGGCTCTCAGGAGTTATGAAGCCTTGATGGTAAGCTTTGCCTTGATCTAACGTACTAAACCATGCATTGCCTCCGAGATTGTTCAAAGTCTCTTGGATCCTGGGTATTGGATGACGATCTTTTATTGTCTTCTTATTCAACTCGCGATAGTCCACACATAACCTCATTCCCCCATCTTTCTTTCTTACACAAACAACGCTGCTGGAATAAGGTGACTTAGATTTCCGAATGAAGTTCTTATTGAGCAGGTCTTCTAGGTAATGCTTGACTTCAGGATACAAGGGACGCGGGATAGCGGTGTAATTCCTTTGCACCGGTCGTTGATCTGTCAGGTTAATGTCCATTTTTAAGTCTGGAATGCGACCAATATCATCTTCATTTACGGCAAATGCGTCCCGTTCTTCGTACAACATCTTTCGGACTACACGTTGCTGTTCGTCTGTAAGTCCGCTGAGATCTACGTTTGGTGTTACACTTTCTTCTTGATTTGCATCATCTTTCTCTCCTGTTGTTGACGGTTTCGATTGATCCATAACATCTCTATGTTCGATTCCGTCGCTTTCTTGTAACTTCACGTCAACTTCAGTAACTGAACGAACTAGTTGTATGCGCCCCAACATCGTTCGTTTGGGTAGCGTTATGTCGTGCTTCGTACTGTTGATTACTGGGATTTCTAAAATGGTTGACTTTCCCCTTTTTATAGTTGAAAGCGTCTCTTGAACCATTAAACCAGACGGCCACCGCGACTGTTCATCAGGCTCGACCAATACTGGCATCGCTGTGGTGACACTACCTGTGTTCGCCCGACAAGATACACTGACGGTGGTGTTCTTTGGGATAATTACGTCCCGTTTCACCGACTTTACTTCACAAAGGAAGTCCGAATCGTTAGTTTCAATCAAGTTGACTAGTTGTTTTGCATGCTCCTCTGGCAAGTTTTCAAAGCTACTGGTTATATTCTGTACCAAAGTGGAGTTAGCCAAGTTTTCACTGTCTTTGACTAATAATTCGATTACATTCTAACCGATAATTGGTTGGTCTAAACGTTCCTCCGTCACTAAAAAGGGCACCGTTACTTCTTTGTTTCCTTCACCGTTTAACCGAAATCTTGCTTCGATCCAACCTTTGTATGGTATTGCAGTTCCGTTTGCTGCGGTCAACTTAAGGTCTGAATCCACGCCCAGTAATTCGTTAATATCCCGTATCTTTTAATCAGGTAATTTTTGTCTCAAAAGGTGTTCTGTGATTATGGAGACTTGGGCACCAGTGTCCCACAGAGCTGTTACTTTTACGTCGTTCACATGACCTAATACAGAACATTTTCTACCAACTAACCTTGCAACAGCTATACGCTGTTTAGGAGTTATGTGACTTACGAAGACACTGGGGTCACAACCATCTCCAAGCCCTTTGACATGTTCTCCCCGTGGCTTAGGTAAGCCCTGAATAGCTTTACACAGTACTTGATGTTCATTCCAATGTCTCTTTTGACATCCAGTTGAACAATAATATACCAATTTACAAGCCGAACACCGTTTAAAATGTATATCCCCTTCTTCTTTCTGACAACAATTACAATAACGGGACGTATTCTTAGGTGGAGGGGCTACTCCCTGTCCCGCGGGGGTAGCCGTCGTCCGTTTCCCGACCGACAGTAACGAGCCATGTGATTAAGCCCACCACACTTAAAGCAATGGGAACAATCCACTTGGTTGTTTGCCACACATGATTGACAACGCCTGGGGAAGGGATTTCTGGGTCGAAACATGGTGTCATTTCTGGTTGCACCATTCACTTCAGCCTCGTCGGTAGGGGCATGGTTAAGCGATACGCTTTTGTCATCAACCTTCCTCTGGAGGCTTGCAACTTCGGATTAAACACTGTTCAATTCAGACCGTATGGCTTTGAGTGTAGCCAGAATCTGATTATCCTGCGGGTTACTTTGATTGGTTTCCTTGGATTCACTGCTAGATCCAACATCCACTTTTGATACTTTTGTCGACGGTCTTGTCGGTCTTCCCTGACTGAATTTGTTAGCTCGCTCCGATTCGGCTGACATTGCTAAGCTCATCGCTTCGATTAAATCTTCGTCAGCCACAGATGTATTCTTTAACAGGGGCCTGATCTTTGCACGAATAGTTTCATCTGCTAGGCCAGTTTCTACCGCATGAAGAAACAGTCCTTGAACTAGTTCTCCATCGTACTTAATTTTACTGTCCGATTCCTGAGATGCAAAGACAATCTTTTGTCGAATGGTTAAGGCACGAATAAGGAATGATTGGGGGTCTTCCTTTGGTAGCTGGCTGATGTTAGCTAAAAGCTGGTACAGTTCCGTGGCGGATTTCTCCTGAAAGTGGAAGCGGAGGATTTTACGTAATTTTGGCAATGTTAATCCACTCAGCCCCTCCAGGTAGCTGCGCAGTTGCAATCCAGCCTGAATCGAGCGAATAACGGCGATAGCTACTTCGGTCTCAGTATAACCTTTTTTTAACCCAGCGTCGATCTGCGATATTAACGACTGATAGGTCAGTTTATCTTTCTGTCCGGGTTCACCGATCTGACCTTGTATCTTCAGTTCTCTTCGAAAAATACTTGTATTGAAGCTAGATGGGACAGCTTCACTTCCGGGACTTGTCTTGGCTTCTGGCTTGGGGGTTTGTTTATTTGACGAGTTCGGCTGTTTCTGGGCTAGTTCAAGTAACTGCATCTTCTGCTTTAATTCCTCTTGTGCCATTGATAATTTTTCATATTGAGTCTCAAGTTCTAACAGTTCTTGTTTCTTTTTCTCGGTTTCCTTTGAACTTTCATTACTCTCGTCTAGCGTTTGCTCATGCAAAAGTGACTTGATCTTCACGACTAGGTTTGTAAAACCTTCTCCGTCACACTTGCTCGCCTCGTCCTCGAAAGCAGTGCGAATAATCTTGATCAGTTCAAATTTCCCTTTCCCTTCTGCGGTCTCAACGTGAGCCACTTCATTTGTATCCCAAAATTCTTTAACCCAGTGATATTTAAACCCATTACACAAGACTGGAGTTCGATCATAGTTTCTTCATCCATTTTAAAACCAGTCCAATCAGATATTCGACAATGAACACTTTCAACGTTAGTTTATAAATCAACACGTACCTTCGCTATTTTCTTCGATCAAGACTCGATTAAAACCACACCATAATTCACCGTATTTCGATAAAATCAATCTCGGTGGGACCTCCAAATGTTACTCGATATATCAGACGAGGAATTATAGTGTTAGCGCTTTATCAACAACAAAAAAAAAACTATATAATATTACTCGCAATATTTCCAATACAATCCTTCAAACGTTTTTTCTACGTTCTCTCCGATCTCCGCACGCAACACGTGCCGCTGGTCACTAGTGCCAGGCTCTGACTATTTATCGCTATTAGCATAAATTATCGGTATCATGTACATGCATTTCACAAAATTATTTTGCATCCGCCGTAGTGTGTTGTTGAGTTTCGCGCGTTAGCCATGCCACGATAGAACAAATACGACGAGGCAACGAAGAATCGAGTAGTCAAAAGGTTTTTGGAAGGAGAAGATTGGCAGGTCACTGCTCGAGAGAATGGGATGCCTTTTAGTACTGTATGATCTTGGGTAAAAAAGAAAAAGAGCAAAGAAGCACGAGAAGAGGCAGGGGAAGTTGTGGAGGCAAGGACACGTGGAGGTGCACGGCACGTAAAGATCAATGACGAGCACAAAACGTTTTTGGAGCAACAGATCAATGAAAATCCTAGCATAACCCTGAAGGAGTTGCAAGCAAAGCTTGAGCTAGAGATGGATCTGAAAATCTGCCTCTCAACTGTGGGTAATGCCGTGAATAGTATGATGTACTTTTACAAGAAAATGTACCATCAAAGCCGGCTACCATGAATTCTGTTCAAAATAAGGTGAAACGTCGAGACTTTCTCTGCACTTTAACAGAAGCCATAGGTGACGGTAAGCGTACTATGTGGCAAGATGAAACCAATTTCAATGTTTGGTGCACAAGATCAACTGGGTGGAGCCAAGTAGGCCGCAGAGCAGTTGCAGCTAGTTGCACATCAAAAGGCCAAAACCTGCATATCATTGGTGCCATCGAGCAAACAATCGGAGTTGTTCGTTATACAATTCGATAAGGAAGCCTGAAAAAGGACGACTTCTTAGAGTGGTTACAGGCGCTTGTAAATGAGTGTGAGATGAAAGGCATTGCTCACAATCAACTCGCTATAGTAACTGACAACGCCCCAGCACAATGCAAAGCAGAGGAAATTGCTGAAGCCAATCCTGGTGTGCAGTTGATACGATTGGGTCCATACAGTCCTGCACTAAATAGTATAGAAGCATGTTGGTCGATTTTAAAAAGCGCAATCAAGAGACAGCTAACTGCACGCCAAGCGGAGTTGTTTGAAGCACCACCAGGAACGACACAAGTGGCGCACAGGCTGCGAATCATGAGGAACATTGCTGAGGAGGCAATCAATGCTGAACTTGATCCGATGTTGGTCATGCGCTGCATAACCCATTGCCAAAAGCACTGGCCAACGGTTATGGAACTGGGAGATTTACCCATTGGAAACTAATTGTTATTGTGACTCGTAGAAGCATGTGACATAATTGTGTATATGGTTGTGTGATGATATTATGAATGATTATCTCATTTCATACTTTGCGAATTTGATTTGACATCGATCAAAATTGGTTTGACATTGAGCTAAACTGATTTGACGTTGTTCGAATTTGATTTGACATTGTACGAATTTGATTTGACCTCGTAGAAAATTGATTTAGCGTCGAACGAATTTGAACTGATGTCTTACAAATTTGATTTGACTTCTTGTAATTTTGTTCTAACATCTGATGAATTTGATTTGACCTATTATGAATATGATGTGACGCGTGACGAATTTGAATTACAAATGGTGTAGAAGTCGGAGGCCCTGGTCAAAGACGATGAATATGTCCTAGATTGTGGGACATTCGTCCGCGCTTCAAGCTTAACCATGCTTTCTCCGAACTCAGACGTAATTATCGACAAATCAATTTAGCAACAAAATGTCAATTTCAGGACAGGAGTTCGGAGTACCTTGCAAATCTACGATTTAAAAGTCCCACAATATGGGTGAATCGTCTTTTACCAAGGCCTCCAATTCTCAATTAGCTAAGGAGACCCTGGGATAGCTGAGACTGAATCACATGCATCAGGATGAACAAGCATGTGAGATATTTGTAACAGCGCAAAAGGCATGATATTTGAAACAAGAAAAGTAGTTTGATTAACAAATTAGTTCCCAGATAGAATTATGGGAGTAAACATCACCTAAATGTAGCAGGAAGTTTTTGCGCAGGTCGTAAAACCCGAACCGGATTAGACTGGATTGGCTGAAAAATATTTCTCAAACTCATTAACAATTCATAAAGCAAAAACAAAGGAATTACACAATTAATCAGTATTTAGAAATTGGAGGAAGATTACAGCTGAATTTTTCCAACTTTCGGCTGGATTTTCGCCTAAAATACTGGTTCGTTTGAGAAGCAATTTCAAACAGTCGTTTAGTGTTCTTCCTCCGATTTCTAGATACCTCGAAACTCGTTCAAAAAACTCGGCTTCGCCTCCTTTTTCAACTCGTCTCTCGGTATCTAGAAATTGGAGGAAGAACATCAACTCGCGTTTGAAACATTATGTAATATCCCAACTGGAAAAATCATTTAAAAAACTCACTAATAATTCACGAAGAAAACACAAAAGATTTTGGCCCCTAATTAGTATTCTGTAAATCAGATAGAGAATACTAATTAGAATTATAAACTTTTCCCTTCGATTTTCTACGTTAAAATTTACCGAAATTTCAAAATAACCGATAAACATGGCCATATAAATGTATTTGTATTGTAAGAAAGATACAATATTGATTAAATGTTGATAAAAAAACAGGATCGTACTGGTCCTCTAAACAACAAAAGAGGTGAACTAATATTAAATTAATACCACTTCTAGGGGGCCAAGGTACGGGATCCCTGAACTTGATAGTTGTCTAAGTCTTACAAGGAAAGTTTCTTTTAATAAGGAAAACATCACAGTCAACAGATATGAGATTCGGCATGTTAAAAAAGGTTTGGTTGCAGAGGTGGAGAACATTAACGAAATAAACGTCACTGTAAGCAGTTCGATCGATCCTCCGTTGTTCCATTAATCTGTAAATCTTTACATGCATGTACTTCTTCCACGTATTTAGTTGCAGTTGGCCTTATTTGCAGTGAATTCGGTCTTCGTCCCGTTCTTGAAAAGCCAAGGGTAGTTCGGTGATAAGCAACCATCTCGTGGGTATTTACGACATGCCATTTTTGATGGCCAACGAAATCCATAATTCTTCATTAAGCCAAGACAACCTTCCCTAGCCTTTTCACAAACTGACCGACAAGGCAACAGTTTCTGGTGGACAAACGTCGACTCGCAAATTGGAGCGTATTGTGAGCAGAGAAAGAACTTGAGGACAGATGAACAGTTTATCTGAACCAGAGGCCAGAATTGATGAACCTCCAAAGCTGCTTCCTTCTGTGTCTTGTGATTGAACAGATTTGGAAAGCTCGTCATGTTGTAACCAAGGCCTTGGCACATTGGAATGCTCATCTTTTCACACTTCGTCTTTTGATGGCGAACATCGCCCTTAACAATTCCTCCTCGTATTCTGCAGTTGGCATTATTTCCACTAAACTTGGTATTTGTCTTATTCTTCAAAAACGACGGGTAGTCCGGTGATAAGCAAGCATTTCGTGGGTATTTCGGACATCTCATTTTTGTCGGCCAACGAAATCCATAATTCTTCATTAAGCCAAGACAACCTTTCTTAGCCTTTTTACATACCGACCGACAAGGCAACAATTTCTGGTGGCCAAACTTTGATTCACAAACGGGAACATACTGTGAGCAGAGAAAGAACTTGAGGACAGATGAACAGTTTATCTGAACCAGAGGCCAGAATTGATGAATCTCTAAAGCTGCTTCCTTCTGTGTTTTGTGGTTGAACAGATTTGGAAAGCTTGTCATGCTGTAACCAAAGCCCTTGCACATTGGAATGCTTATCTCCTGACACTTTGTCTGGTGAGAAGTAGCATCACCTTCTGCTAACTGTACGATTAAGAAAGCAAAGAGAATACCGAAAATCGCGACTTGATGGGCCGTCATAGTTTCATTACAGCTTACAAGGCGAGTGACTACAGATACAGTTCTTTTGGAATGATGCCTTCACATTTATCATTGTACACATAATTCTTGTTGTCATCACATTAATAAGAGCAGCGTGACGTTAAGAGATGGCGGTTTATTGTATGTAAATTGGATTAATGATCAGATTTCAATAGATTTTCAAAAAATTTTTGAACAGGTTGGATTAATCTATAATTTCTTTTAAAAACGTCAAGGATGCAAGGGTTGAAGTGGAAAGCTGGACGTCGCATTTTTCCATATTTGGTCGCGCACAAGTATCTGCTTTGTAGCATGAATGGATGAGTTTCATCAGGTATAAGCTGTTGGGGCGTCAAACACAGTTGGAACACAGTCAGGATCACCAGAAGGGTTACCTGAACAATACTGTTCCAGGACGAGATTTTACTTATTATTTTAGGCTTAGTTGGTAAAGTAGTTTTAGGGTTTTTAAATGACTTCCTTTCATGTTGAATTTTATATTCCTTACTAATCAACTCAAGAGTTCCTTCAAGAACATCTTTTTATCAGTAAATCTAAATTCCGGTTAAGTTAATCTATGGCTTACTGATTGTTTAAGGCAGTTAACTTGGCCTTATGCGATTGCTAGCTTGGCCAAGGTAAGTCAAGGTAAAACAGCACTCTTTTGTAATTTAGTCAGTGTATCATTATAAATTAACGAAAAGTTGATGCAACAAAAAATCGTAATTTAACGTACATGTCGCTAAAGAAAGCCAGGCCTTGCACCCTAAATCTTAAAACATTAAAATTGTAAACAATGTCACGATCTACCTAGGATCCTGGTGATCTACCCAGGATCCTGATGACCTATGTGTCGAAGACTTAAGCTGGATTTCCCATTGGCGCAGAATGTCGCGCGCGACGTTTTCCTTTTGTCTTAAGGTGGATTCCCATTTGGTGCAAAATGTCGCTCGCGCAATTTTTTCCTTTTGCCTTACGAGGTCTCTGGTGGAACCAACTAGAAATCTGTTCAATTTGAACAATACAACAGTCGCGCGCGCGAGTGGAAATCCACCTTTACGAACTCTGGAATGAATCCCAGTGAAAATCTATTTGTTCAAATTCAACAATACAATGGTTGCGCACGAGACAATTTGCATCAAGTCTGAATACTGCTTAAGTCATCCATATGTATGTCATCAGGTCCCCGGGTATGCTATGAGATTAGTTTGAACTTTAATATTTCAAAATCCTGGTGTAAAGGACTGATTTTCAGTAATTGTGACATAAGTAAGCTTAAGCATAACCACGAAATATAGACAAAGTGAAGTTTTATTGAATCTAACGTTTCGTTGCAATGTGCAACATCATCAGAGAATGAAATATATATATATATATATATATATATATATATATCATTCATGTAACATAACCTTTCATTCTCTGATGATGTTGCACGTTGCAACGAAACGTTAGATTCAATAAAACTTCACTGTGCCTATATTTCTTGTGTTTTGCTGGGCTATTTTATTTGTACTTCGCCTAATATTTCCGCCTGGTTCATCAATCGCCCGAGTTTTAAATAAGCATAACCACATATACAAACTCTTTGAACTCCCGCAGTACAAAGGGATTAATCAACCATGAAGTACCTACTGCGCTTGCATATGTCGTTATGCTTATGCTTATGTCGTTGGTGAAAACCAGATCTAAGCTTCACATAAATGCAGGATGTTTTGCCGATATCGTAAAACGCTGGACTACACTGAACTGGACTCAAGAATCAGTACGAATTGAACAGAAAAATCAGGAAAACCCGGACTGGTCCTCCAAGCAACAAAGGAGATGAAGTGATAAATATACAATGATACTTTTTGGGAGAAGTGAAGTACGGAATGCTTGGCTTTCGTAGTTGGCCAAGTCTTTTGGAAGAAAGCGTCTTAGAATAAGAACATCGTCACATCGACAAATCCCAGACTCAGTATGAAAATGTGAAGAATGTTTTTATTCGATCGTGCAGAGGTCGGGAGCTTAAACAAAACAAACGTCACCGTTGGAAGTTTGGTCAAGGGTAAACTTTCGTCTCAGTCACTGTTGGAAGTTTGTTCAAGGGTAAACTTTCATGTCAGTCACTGTTGGAAGTTTGGTCAAGAGCAAACTTTCGTCTCAGTCAGCGTTGGAAGTTTAGTCAAGGGTAAACTTTCATCTCAGTCACTGTTGGAAGTTTGGTCAAGGGTAAACTTTCACCTCAGCAGGATGAGGTGGACAGACCAAATTAGCAGATAATCTGCCCTTTTCCTTTCGACGTTTTGTCGAAAGAAATTTGGATGAGTGCCTTCCTGACGGCAGGTATCCTGTTGAAGAGTAAAATCGTGTAGCGTTAGCTGGGGGTAAAGTATCGAGGGCAGACATCGTCTGAAAGGTTTCCGCGACTCTTGCACCTATTCCAGTGAATATGATGGTGTTACAATTAAAACACTAGCATGAGAAGGGTATTAAACTTGCTCACAGATGAGCCAACCCTGATTGATTTTACTGTGGAATAAAAAGCCTTCTGATAGAACTGTTCAAGTCTTTCAGTTTGAGATTGTAAAGCCTGTCTCCGACAGTGGCGTAACCTGGGTCCGACCTTTGGGGGGGAGCGGCAGTTCTTACTGACATGTATTGAACCGGCTGAAAAATTAATTTCTCCATCGAATCTTCGAATTACTAAATCATATGCAGTGTATGATCCAGTTGTTTTTCACAATCTTTAACTGACAAGGATGAACTGAAAATTTATCAAACAAACTGAGAACTTTGTCATGTTGTCCTAGTTTGGTTATAAGCTAACCATGGTAAAAAATTAACAATTAGATGGTATATTAACGTGTAACAAACGTGGTATGTTAACGTTTTGCGACGAAACGTTAGATCCATTAAAATATTTTGAAATTTACTTGTCACTTCTCTATTTAAAATGCCTATCCTTCGTATTGTATGCTGGGCTCTGATATTTGTGACACGATTACGATTCCCGCCTGGCGATTCTATCGCTGATATTATATCGACGGTATGTTAATTCACATGACCATGCCACACGAGCACAACCCCTTCTCCCATGCGTCTCTCTTCGGATTTAACACTTTCTCCAGGATGGCCTTGGGGTGTAAAGCCTCTGTTAAGAACTTCAAAAAAACATTGATTTAAGACGGGCTGGCTCTGCAGTAAGCTGGATCCAATTCGGGGAGATACTGGTGCTAAAAACCCCAGTTAGGAAAAGAATTGATCTTTATGTAAGATTTGAAGGCCTCAAATTCGGACTAGACCGGGTTTCCAAGTACGAGAAATTCGTTCCAGTCCGACGCGAAGCCGAGGATTGGAACGAATTCTGAGTACTTGAAATGTAATAGCTATGAGTGTATGGATGAAAAAAGCGATTGTGTGAAATTATATTTTAAGTCCAATGACCTGAACTATCATTTCCAGCTCAAGGACTGGAAAAAACAGTTCAAGTCCTCTGTCCAGTACTTTCGTGGTATTTCAAGTTCGCTCACGTGGATCCAGTCAGCGCGTCTGATTGAATGATATACTCATGAATTATCAATGAGTTTGAGAATCTAACCGAAAGGCATGGCCCGTAGTAAGTACTTCTATGATTATATTGAAACGGCGTGATTTTCTTCCAAAAGTGGAGGTTCGCTTTCAGCTTAATATAATGCTTACACACATCGATCACGCCATACAATCTTTACTTACAGCCCTTGTTAACTTTGTGTGCCTAAATAGGTGTATCATTAAATATTTCTTAAAATACTCTATGGATTAATTCTTCTTTCCTCGAAAGTTTTCCAACCTGATTTGTTAATTATTTCACAACATCGTATTTCATTTGAATCTCCAGTTATAATTCTTGCCGCGCTGTTTTAAAGTTTTTGAGGTGAGTCCTTTAGAGTTCGGGAACGATAACCCCATACCGGAGCTCAAGTAAAAAAGCTTTCGTGTTTTTAACCTCTTTGTGACTAGAGTCGAGTTTACAAGCCTTAAGCGAAGTTATTTTTTCCCTCGAAAATGTCAAAAAGTTCAGGAGAAATTATCTGTATGGTAGAATCTTCAGCCGTTTCACCCGTTCTAAAACGCTTCAAACGTCAGTTCTAAATTTTAGAACAACGCTTTGAAGCGTGGCCACATTGTAATCTGAGTAACCTGACCTCAACCTAATCCTAATCCTAAACCTAACTTTAATCCTAACCCTAACCCTAACCTTAACCGTAACCCTAATCAAATAACCTAACATTTAGACCAACTCCCTGACTTCTGAGGGAAAACTTTTTAAGGCCAGGTTGTTCAGATTACAATCTGGCCACGGGTCAAAGCGTTCTAAAATTCAGAATTGGCGCTAGCGTTTTAGAATGGGTGAAACGGATGGAATCTTTGGCTCGCCAGTGGTCCAATCATACCACTTCAAGATAACCTACAAAACATCACTAGTGAATTGTCAACCTCATTACGGAATGACATGTCTAAGCCAAATGGGTGAGGGAAACTGGCGAAACTTTCAAAGAAGAAATTTGACTGCGAAGCCCTACACGTCAGAGTGAAACTCATTTTTTTAAGGTTTCGGTAATTCTCTCATCTTTTTGCCTTTTACTCGTCATTCATATCAGCTGTCTACACTGCATCCTACTTTTATGTTATTACAGAGTGCTCGTCCTGGTGGCTTTCGCAAGCTTTGTTGTTAAAATTATCAAAACTATCTACCAAAGTTAGGGGCCGATTAGGCCAGCACAGTTCCATGTAATCGACGCATTTCTTAAGTGAGGCAGGACACCAACGATCCCGGACATGAAATACAGTCATTTTTTCAGTACAAGTGACAATTACAATATGAAAGCATGAAATATTTCCAGTTGATAAAATGAAAATGCTTGAGAAAAAGGATTAAATGATTAACAGAAATTGAAAAATATGGAAATGCAATAAAAAGGATTAAAACAACAGCCACACCTTAGGATTAGATGCTTCATTTGTAGACTATCTTCTCAGAATCCCCTATGATTTCTTAGACATTTGGACCTCACCCCCGCAAAACTCAAGCTGTTCTACCGTTATTGAATTCAACACAGATTGAAGTACTGAAAGGCTATGACAAACAGTCGTTTTCATCTAAAACACTTGATAGCAGATTACGCAAAATAACATTTGGAATTTCTGTAATATAACTAGAGGTTAGCTATCAAGTCAGTTTCAATTCCAAATTACCGTTAGGTTGTTAGATGTTTTAGTTACTACTGCTCTTCGACTATACTTCCTCGTTGTTTAAATAATCTAAACTACTTGCTGCTTCGCTTGTCCTGGTACTTTACCGCTGGCCTTATTTCCACTAATCTTGCGTGGTATTCGTCGTGTTCTTCAAAAACGACGGGTAGTTCAGTGATCAGCAGCTGTTCCTTGGGTATTTACGACATGTCATTTTTGATGGCCAACGATATCCGTAATTCACCATCAATCCTAGCCGACCTTCCTTAGCCTTTTCACATACCGAACGACATTTCAACAGTTTCATATAGCTAAACTTAGACTCACAAATGGAAGCGTATTGTGAGCAGAGAAAGAACTTGAGGACAGGCGAACATTTTATTGCAATCAGAGAAAAGAACTGATGAACATCTAAAGCTGCTTCCTTCTGTGTTTCCTGATTGAACAGACTTGGAAAGCTAGTCATGTTGAAAGCCAAGACCTTGGTATATTGGAATGCTTATCTCTTCACACTTCATGATTTGACAACTAACTTCACCTTCAAACAACGGTGCCATTGAGGATGCGAAGAGAATACCGAAAATGGCGACTTAACGGGCCTTCATAGTTTCGTTCGACTATTCAACTTCAAAGCAAATTACTGCAAGATGGAGGTCTTTTAGCAATGATCATTTTATACTTCTTATTGTCATGCCTTTTATACTTCTTGTCGACATTGAGAGACGTGTATCATTAAGAGATACTGAAAAGCGGAGGACAAGGCGTCATATTTTACTTCACTTCGTCATACACGTACATCATCTTCGTATCAAATGCAATGGACGAGTCACATCAGGTCTAAACTGTGGAACATATGCAGTTAGCAAAGAGTCATTACGTCAAAAGAGTTCACTGAATAAAAATGTTCAAGGACGACTTTTTGCTTATTTTTAGAGGCTGAATTATTGAAGTATTTTTAGAGTTGTTAAATAACGTCCTTTCGCGTTGAACCTTGCATTCCTTGCTACTCAACTCAAGAGTTCCTTCAAGGACAATATACAAGTGAATCTGAATGCTTACATTTTTATTTAGTCAGCGTATCGTAATGAAATTGCGTAAGGCCGATGCAACAGTTTACCGTAATGTGCTTCTCGAACCTTTTTCTCAGATATTTAAGTATAGGTTAGAGTTAACTACGTTGTTTATCGACCCGAAGCGTAAAGCGCCGAGTTCATGGTCTCAGAGGCTTCATGCAGAATGTTGTAGTGAAGAACTATTTGATTTGGGTGATTAAAAAAAAATTGGAATTACATCGTTCTGTTTACTGTTGAGTGTTTGTACAGCGAGTCGACTAGTTAATGTCCCAGGGATAATATATATTAACCCTGGGACATTGACTAATTAACATTAACTAGGTGTCACTCAGTGATATTAAGAACCACGGTAAATCAGAGAAAACCGAGGTGATCAAGAACTAACGGATGTTAATTGCTGACGACCTCAGTGTTAGTTAAGTAGAATTACTTCTCACGTTTAACTTGCTTAATTGAACTATTTCCCGTTCATGTGTAGGAGTCGACTTCTGCGTGGGTTCAGCGATAGAATCATTCCTGGCATTTGTAAAGGAAGTTAATACTTTACGTGGTAGCACGGATAGTCAACTAATGGCAAAGTAGGATATACAACAGGTCAGAAAGTATTTAATAAAGAAGAGATTCAAAATTACAGGCTTTATCTGTTGTCTCAACTCAGCCCGTTACAGATATCTCAAATGGGCCAATAGTGCTTCGTTATTCCCTCCTCCCCCGACAATTATACAAAAACGTACCACATGCTTTTTCAATTACTTTATTTGAAAGAACGATAAACAACTACATGTTATCTGTTACGACTCTCATTTCACTGAATGAAATGTCCATAGTTATAGTTACAGTGGCGAAGCCCGGGTCTTCCCTGGTCTTCTCGGCGGCTTGCCCACCCGGAGCGAATCAGTGGGTTAAAATTGATGGGAAAATGAGGAAAATGAGGAAAGGAGGAAGAAACAGAAAAAAGAAAGGTAAAATATGGACAAATGTAACTCGGAGAAGGAAACAAAGGAATGGTTGAGGAGGAAAGTTGGAGAAAATACGAAGAAAAAGAAAAGGAGGAAATTTAAAAACAAAGTAAGAAATCCGCCGTGCAACATGATTATGCAACCAATAAGGTGTGCTTAACTAAACTAGAAATCAGGCATAAAATTTGCTACTAAAATAGTACAGAATTCGATAAATCAAGACCTTCCCTGGATCTCACGAGGGGTCTCAACGCAAGCCCTTGAACCATGCCAGTTTTGACCGTGCCTCACGTTCGAAACTCATTTTGAGGAAATTTTTCTGATTTTGCATAGCCAAGATTAAGAGCCTGGTTACGCCCCTGTATAGTTATCATCGTCATCTGCTAATATTGAAATATCGAGTAACTAGTGTTCACTTCGTGTTTACTTTGAGTTACTTTGTGTTACTTTTATGTGGTTACTTTGAAACGTGAATAGCCTCGATATCTTACGTCCGGGCTGCCATGGTTTTTGGATAGAATACCAGTCACGGCACTGAATGCGCGTTCAACCTCCGGCAAGAACCCAGAATACGTGGTGCACGCATGCGACCAATATTGAGAGATGATCATGTCTGTATAGAATGCGTTGACCAAAATGGGGAAATATTTTGCTCTTTGACAAAATCAAAGCGGAGATATCAGTTTTAAAACGTAGTGCAAAAACGAATTGCCAAACCAAGTTATGGTGCCTAAAAGTGAACCCAAACAACTGGGCAGTTTCCAAAGTCTGACCATCACCACATTAGCAACCCTGACGTTAATGACTTTTTCTGTGATTTCGCATGCTGTTCTCAAGTTTGCATATGCCCAACACGTGTTGCAGACACATCATCGTGGATTTCCTTACTCTTGACCCATTTCCCCCAATTCCCAATCACTCATCTTTGGCTAGTGCTTGTGCATCCAATACAACATCGCTGCTCATATTGTAAATTGTACATTAATGTGTTGAGAAGTTTTGCGTACATCGTATGATCCGGACTGAACTTTACTGAACAATCTGTAATATGCAATCTGTAAAATTCGGCAGAACCCGGACTGGTACTCAAAGGAGATAAATCAACTTTAATACCTCCTCTGGGAGGGCCGACATGCGGTATACCTGAGCTTAGCAGTTGTTCAAGTCTTACAAGGAAAGTTTCTTTAAGTAAGGAGTTTATTATAATCGACGGATACTAGATTAGACCTAAAAATGTTAAAAAGGTTTTTATTCGATTG
Organism: Heliopora coerulea; assembly: GCA_030142905.1. Classification (NCBI taxonomy): domain Eukaryota; kingdom Metazoa; phylum Cnidaria; class Anthozoa; order Scleralcyonacea; family Helioporidae; genus Heliopora; species Heliopora coerulea. The sequence goes on from JASJOG010000097.1 coordinate 1,208,584, forward strand.
CGGAGATTGAGAACATTAACGAAGCAAACGTTACCGTAAGAGGTTTGGTCAAGGGTGAACTTTCATGCCAGCTACAATTGTTAAGGGGGAATTACATGCACAATATGGATCTTCCTATGTTTAAATATGAAGGCAAGTGAGTTAAAGCAAGGGGAATTAAATTTTAATAATAGAAAGCATCTTTTTAATAAGTCAGTTGCCACGGTAACGGACAAACTGGAGTGCAAACAGTAAAATAGTGTAGCCACTTTCAAACATGATATAACACAACCAAATGGTCATGGAAGTTTTTTTGTAGGTTTTAGTGTATTAGCAGAAAGCTACTCATAATACTAAACCTAAAAAACTCCGAATTTTCCGAGCTTTTTGGGATTGTTTTTCAGATACTTAAAGGTAACATTCAAAACGTCAGACAAAGTAACTGTACTATGTACAATTTTATAAACTGTTACAGCATGAAATTAAAATATATAATTGGTTCAGTTCTTAGATTGCTGTGTTTGCTTTCCTGTGTGGAAAATTTGGTAAGAATCGGTAAAAAGGCAAATTTAAAATTTCGTTTTGAGAAAGATGCATTTCAACAACGTTAACAACTCGAGAAAAGCAGAGTCAAAGCTTAATATCAAACATGCAGAGTAAAGTTTGTCGTCTTCCAACACCCTCAGGAAGAATCTACAGTTGCTCCTCATATGCCCAATGTTTCCATAAGGTTCTTGAGTCAAAGTCATGGTCAGGATAAAAATTATGAAGGTCATTCAAGGTCACAATGACCTTCAGGTGAAGCCGAGGCCAGTAGCATTGCATTCTAGACAAAATTGTGACAAAGAATCTCCGGGAAAAATCGACATTTTGAGTAAGGGACCACCTTAAGAACAAGATGTCACTTAATCTGCATTCAACTTGCCGTTGTTTTTGTGTTTCATTACAGCGCAAATTCTAATGATAATTCGAGCTTAAAAAGCAAAAAGTACTCAGCAAAACCGCAATCAAATTTAATTGCTGCTCTTTTAATACAGCGCTTAAAGTCTTTCAGGGTCAATGATTTACCGAGAAAGATTAAAGATACCTCCGGATGAGAACTGTAATATTGTTGACGGCCGTAGCAGCGTGGAGTTAAACACTGTTTTAATCCTAGAGTGCCATTGAAGGTGTTTTGAAAGCTAACGCGATGACAAGAATCCAGACCAAAATGCTTTGATTAAACGTGGTACTAAAGCCAACATGCATTTGTAAACTAAATGTAGAAAAGCTAATGTAACACTCTACAAAGAAGTGTGTAGTAATCGGAATTAACTGTTTCCAGGACGAGATGTGCTGGCAAGACACGCTGAGACGACTCGTAGTAACAAACCTTTACCCTTAGTTAACCCTATAAAGATGAAATCTGGATCTCCATGATTAATCCGCTCTTAAATTCACTTAAGCATCAACAATTGACTTGGTATCGAACAAACTGCAATATAGAATATCTTTGCCAAAGACAATATGAGCTAAAATCACTAGCGGATCAAGACTTGGCTGAAAGGAGAGGCCCAGAGTAGTAATTGAACAGTAAAATTTCCTCTTCTGCTCTGAACGTCGCAAGAGAAATCATGTTTAGTTGTTTGGGATTGTTTTTAGTGACCAGCGAGATATTCAAGCGTGAAATTACACCACTTTCCAGAGTGAGCAACTATAAAACCTTTCAACTTATGTTTTATAAACTACGTGGAAGATCAACACTTGTAGCTGTTTTCTTTGCCTACTTCTTCAGTTAGTAAGCCAATTTTAATTTAAATTACACTGCTTATTATCTTCCCGATCTGGATCTGCCTCTGAATATGCTACATATGCAAACGTTTAACCAGATAACAAGGTAAACTTGAACAGAAATTTTTCATGACAATCTGACACTTCCGAAGTAAACTGAAAAATGTTGACTCGAGCAGGATTTGAACTCTCACATTCGGGATACTGATCCGTCGCTCTACTGGTTGAGGTATAGAGTCCATAGGGATTGGAGGTGAATTTTTGTCCAACTTAAGTGCACGAGATATTCTGGCGACAACTTAACGCTTATCCATGAGGGAATGTCCAATGTTTCAATTCTGTTTGAAATCCCACTCCAGTCAACATTTTTCAGTTGACTTCGGCAGTGCCAGATTATCATGAAAAGTTTCTGTTCATAACAAGGCAACATTTTGCTAAACGAATAAGCTTTGGCACCGACATCATTATCAAAAGGACGAAACTATTCTGGTAGGTGTGTTCATGGTAAATTACTACTAAATCGAGAGGAATTATAACGTAGACTGGAAAGGAAAAAATTCCAAACCAGCAAGAGAAGTTCAAAATCTTTATTGGAAAGAAACAGCGAAGACAGAATGCATTGAAAAAAAACAATTTTACAAAATCAATTACGCTTCTTTAATCAATTAAGTCTGTTCAGCATGTCGGACGATGCTTGAACAAGTACAGTGTTGCTTTAAATTCCTCGCAGTCAATCTTCCCATCATCGTTTTTGTCTGCCAAGTTAAATGCTTCCACTGTTTCTTTCGAATGTACTTCCACGTTTATAGCTTTGGCCAATACTTCCAGAGAGACAGCGCCATCGCCGTTAAGGTCGTACACGACAAATCGGTCTGGTTACGGTATTTTGACTTCATTGTCTCCGATTGAGCGTTTTCCAAAGGAACCACTACATTCAAGGTTGCAAACTTTCTTGCAACCCTCACCTACAGTGCACTTGAGTTGCAAGAGCCCTCTGCACTTTTCCAGATAGCCAAAAAGACCACGAGGGTTAAAACAACAAATTTGCTACTCAGAACCATTTCTTCAAAGTTTCTGTAAATGAAAGCAGCAGAATAAAATTATCTTGAATTCTTTTACATTTTTTTTAATTTTTGTTATACATCCACTTCGTAGAACAGTATTATACTATATTTTATCTAAACATGGAAACACTCATGGAATTGACCACCATGTCTAAATACCATGTAATCTCAAAAGGCTTACCGTTTTAATTGTGCCAGGGCTTCGATTTCTGCAACTCTTCTTCGAGTTCAGATTATCATGCGGCTTGCAAACTTGCGCAATTATGGCATGAATCGCAAAGTCTCATCGCTTATTTACAGCTGTATCGCAGACAAACATGTTTTCAAAGAGACATCAGATTAAGGAAGAAAACAATAAAACTGTAACGGAAATTAACGTGACCGACATCTTCAATTAATCCCTCTTCTGTGGTGAACTGACATGACATGCGAGATCTGCTAAATGTTTACTAAGTCAATGCAGAAAATGATAATAATAGTGAGGAAAATTGGTGCAAGAATCACAATTTACAGAGCAGAGGATTCATGTAATACAAAATTGAATTTAGTGTTTGTTATATATGGCTTAAGGTGGAAAATTAACGGTGTCAGATCAACTTCCGTCTCAGTTTCAGATTGCTTTTCTTCTGTTTTCGTAACAGGAACGCCATAACGGGGAAAAGTTTAATGGATTTTGTAATAAGCCTAAATATCTGGTAACAATTAAAACATTATAGTGCTTGTGGTCCTTTCAAAACCTCTCGTGCTCTGAAACGTTACTCAATTTCAGAAGGATTAGTGTGTCTTTCAAAACTTAATCCCGTTGTTTGTTTTATGTAACCGTCTAACTGGGTAAATTAACTGAAAAACCTTCCGAGGCACACAACGGAATCATCATCTTCAGGACGTAAACAGGGAAATGACTCTGTCTCTCAAAAACCATACCCGACAGTTTAAGCAAATACAAAATAAACTAGATTCCGAAAAATGTAATTCTTAACTTGTGATTCAAGTAAAAAAAAAGAATGGCAAGTAGCTACACGGGAATATTTCGACTCTATTTCGCGGTCATTATCCAATTAACATATTAAAAACAAATTATCATTTGGTGTGATAATGACCCTGAAATAGAGCCGAAATATTATCATGTAATTTCTTGTCATTCTTTCTTTACTTGAATCACAAGTTAAGAATGACATTTTCCGGAATCTGTTTCATTTTGTATTTACTCTGTCGCTCCTTTCGCTGAAATACACACAGTTCTTTTACAGGTGTTACTAATAACTGTTGAAATGCATTTTTTGCAAGAGTTCTCAAGCGTTTTAACTAGCGCTGAACTAAAAATATCCAACAGAATCGCACCTTGTTTATTCATCCAGTATCTGGAACAGCGGCGAACCTGCGGGGGTGGCAGAGGGGAAAGGAACAATGGAAAAGGGCAAAATCGCGACGAAGATGAGAAGGAACAGGATGAAAAGGAGGAAGTCGAGGGAACAACGAAGGAAGAAAACAGATTGTGAGAGAGAAACACGAAGATGTAAACGAGAGAATGCTGGACAAAGAAGTGAAACATTGTATTCACAGGGCTACCAACTATGGTATGGCGACATAAGATAGGACGGATATCAATTCTGTCAGAGCAAAATACATTTCCTCTTGCTTCTGTACTACAGGTTTTCATTGGGTATCAAAGTGAATGCATGCGGTTTAAAATGCGTTTATGAATTGGCTACGATAATTCCTGAATTATTAATGAGTTTGGGAAGTATCTGGTACGTCTAGTGAATAACATCGAAGCTGGTAGCCAGAAACTGAAACTATACCAATTTCGGAATGAGGTCTTCCTCTTCAGCTAAATCTCTGAATCCTTCATGTTTTGGCCTTATGCCTTCTGTCCGGGGTCATGTGGCCTACACCCAAGTTTTTGGACAAACATATCAATGCTGATGATATAACTAGTCGGAACTGATGAAACGGAAATGGTAAAGAGATGTGTTTTGAGTACTTTTAAAAGTGGTTCTGTGCACATTATATGACCAAAAACAGAAAACAATTAAGGAGTAAATTCGACGAGTTTCCGTCAGCGAAAAAAACAAATTACTGAGTAGTGAGGGAAGTTTGGAATTAGTGCGGGCAGACTCTATGATGAGTTTCGTATGCACAAAGAACAGCTACATTTATAGTTCGGTCCAACGCAGGGAACTTTGACACAATATCGGCCAAATCCAACCCACATGTTTTGAAAAAATTTTTAAAGCCATAAAAAACATAAAAGTTTAAAATCAGTTATTCGGATTCAAGTTGTGTCATGGTATGTCACCTTTTAATTTCGTAAGATTTAGTTTAAATCCATCCCTATATACAGGAAGAGAGCCGTCTTGATTCAGATATTTTTTGGTATATGTGTGTATATATGATTGAGAACTTGATGTTAGTTGATTAATTTATGGAAAAATGGGGCAATGGCCTAGTTAGAATTAGTAGACAAGATGCCAATACGGGAAAGGGCAAGGAGAAGCAAACTGAATAAAAATTTTTAACTTTTCGGCAAAATATTTAGAATTAATGTTTTGATTAGGGTTAGGATTAGGGTTAAGGTGAGGATCAGGGTTATAGAATAATAGAGAAGGTGGAAGATTAAGAATATAGTTTTATGTTTGGGTAAGGATTAAGAAAAACATCTAGAGAAAAGCAAAGAAAGAACGAAACAGTATAGAAAGAGAGCGCGAAACCCGGGTGCTAGGTAAAAAGAAGCCAAGAAGCCAGGTGATGTACTTATAACGCGCTTTTCCCGATATTTCTTAAGATGAGGCGGAAGCGATTCGATGGAATCAGTGACACGTGTTTCAGATTTAGAAAACGGCCGTTGAACTTCAATTCCATAATTTCATCTTCCTGTCATTACATTTGGCTCATAACGAAAAACAAGGAGTGGCAGTTTACAAATCCTTTGATGATTTAATTACTTATCATTTAAGGGTAGTCGCATCGGATTCTTATGAAATCGTTTTTATTTAACCCTGTGCGACGATGGCTACCTCTTTGTACTCAACTGTGAAGCCTGTGAAGAAATCATTAACGCAAATAGTGCGTACCAAGGGGATATGAAAGTTTGCAACTGAAGAGGAACTAAGGAATTACTGTGGAATGCCGGTCCCTCTTATATTCATTGCAGTTTGATTGAATTGTTTCCATCATGTGACGTCTATTTAAAAACATGTTTCTCTGTGACACTACAGTATATAAACGATCTAACTTTGGGATGCAAGTCATAATTTGGTTATTGCCCGAAGAGTTGGATAATCTGAATTCGAGGAAGACTACAGAAGTCGAAGCCTGCTTCACACTGTTAAAACGGTAATCCTTTTGTATTTGTGGTGTTTGGATATAGTGGTCCATTTTACATGTATACGTGTCTGTGTTTTATTATATAAAACTTAATTTAATAATGTTCTCAGAAGAGGATGTATGATGAAGATTTTTAGATGCTTATGAAAAAAATAGAAAAAAAATGAATACTTGATAATTTTATATTGCTCTGCATTTAAGTATGTAAAGTTAAACCTTGATGTCTGCAAATCATGAACGCTACATAATTTTGTAATTTTTTCATAATTTGATCTGTAGAAACTTGAAGAGATGGCTGTCGGTTGCAAAGTTCTCAATCTATCTCTCGTGGTCCTTTTCGTCGTGTGCAACACTGTGGAAGGCGGTTGCAAATACGAATGCTCTCTGGAGTGGGTCAGTGGCCAAGGCTGGAAAACGGTTTGTCGCGTAAGGTGCACTTGGGGAAAGCGCTCGATTGAAGACAAGAAGGTGGAGAAGCCCTTCCCCGACCGATTTAGCGACTACGACCTGAATGGCGACGGCGCTCTCACACTCGAAGAACTGGCTAAACTTACACATGTTCAAGCCGATTCCAAAGCGACACTCGAAGCATTCCACTTGGCAGACAAAAACGACGATGGGAAGATTGACTGCGAAGAATTTAAAACGGCTCCGTACTTGTTCAAACATCGTCCGACGTGTTGAAAGGACTAAACTGTTGAGCTTCTTCATTCACGTTATCATATTATACTTTGATTATCCTGTTAATTTCGTAAAACAATCATGATTTAAATTCATTTATTACTGTACTGTTTCATTCAAATAAAGTGCCCCAGCTTCTATACTTAGTTTCCATTATTGCTTTCCGTTTTCCTATATAAATCCTCTTTATCCAGCGTTAATTTGACTTGAACTCATCGACTAGACTAAGTTTGTCTTTTTGTGAACTGGACATATCTCAGAAGTCGAACACTGGAAACCAAGTCGATTGTCAAAAGTCCTCTACGTTCTGGGGTGGAATTAACTCAGAACCCATGCTCATCTTCAGGGGTGACTTAAGCCTGATATCCCCTTGGCGGAATTTTGCGCGAGGACAAAACTTTTTCCTTGTATTTTTTGTAATTAGTTAGACTTGAAAGCCATTGGAGAAAGAGAAAATTTCGTCCTCGCGGAAAACTTCGCCTGGTGGAAATCAAGCTGTTAAATTATTAAAAAAATTACAAAATTAGCTCGCGTTCATGATTCGCGGGAAAACAAGGTTTAACTTTACATGTTTAGATGCAGAGCAATATAAAATTATCTAGTGTTCTTTTTGGTTTTCTTCTTTTTTGTTCGTGGCCATCTAAAAATCTTAGTTATTCATCCTCTTCTAAGAACATGATTGAATTACGTTTTATATAATGAAACACACATACATGTAGAATGGAACACTATATCCTAACACCACGTATTCAAAAGACCCACCGGTGTTGTCGTAAACTGTTAAGTAAAGAGGACGCGGAGCGTTATTTAGAGGGGGGAAGGAAATTTCAAGTAGCTAAGATTTGAGGAGGGTGAGCAGAAACTGTTGAATTTCTTACTATGTCAATTTTATTTTACAAAGCATGAACATCCATGTTTACATATGTGCTTGTAACAACATCCCTTCTTTGAAATCAAAGCTAAGAAAATCAAAGGTCATTGATTGACAGTTAAACTGTGTTACAGTCAGATTCGGTAAACTTGCCAACATTTCGTTTACGACTGTCATTACGTCCTGCAACTTCGTTGGCGACATCAGTAAGATTTAGCTGATCTGTTCTATCTTTATGTATGTTAAGTATGGCGAGACTATTTAAACGTGTTTGAGTCATTGTTGAGGGCAGCCATATCTTCAATCATCAGGTCGCCGAAAATGATCTTTGTCCTGTTGCACTCGTTGCAACACAAAGTAATTTACAAATAATGATTATATCATTTATCATGCTCTTTTCGTAGGTGATAAACTTTTTGCTTCTTTCAAGATCTCATAGAAACAAAACTGCAACAGAATCTGTCAAAAGAATTTTAAAAATCAAGAGTTGCGCTATTAAAGATTTTGTGTTCACATCACCGCCATAGTTGGTTTCGAGGAATTACATCTCGGCAGAGATGTCCTCCGATTTCAAACTATTTACCAACAGGCATTCCAACTGGGCATATACCAAAAAACCTGTCTGATTGAAACGTTCGTCAATTGCAGCGGTCATCAGGCCTAAAGCTGCAAAGTATATACGTCTGTAAAAATCTGTCGCTGTGGCTGGAAAAGATGTCTGCCCTTCTCCAATTTCATACCTTCGAGGGGCATGTTTTTTTCTAGGTAAAGCGGGTTCCGCGATCGATCCGTGAAGCTTGCTTTTGATTAGCACAGCGGCGTAAAAAGCATCACAGGATTCATCATTCCTGACACTTTGAAGCACGTTTCTTGTCAATTTGGCTAATCTTTGCCCTCCGACAGCGGACATTTTTTCTTTCTGCAACGTTTTCGAAAGAATGTCAGTGTGCGAGAACAATCTTTCACCAAGATTTAAGCCAAAAAAAGAAATTAAAGCTGTTCATTTGAGTTTGATAACCAAGTACCCTTCCTCGTATGTCTGGTTGGAGTTTGGTATCCTCAAGACAGATATCCCATTCCTCGATAAGAGCTGTGTAATTATCCAGGATGCGGTTGAAACATGTAGTCCTGACGGTCCATCTGTTCGAGCGAAGTGTTGTGATTCCTCTTGCATCAACCTCTTCGCTTTCATAATTGGATTTGATTTCGCCCAGGGGGGTTCGCGCTTTTGAGAATACTTTGTTAAGGTCACAATCTCTTTTGCCGTGCCCGTTGTATCAGCTAGTATTTTGCAGTTTTTTACAGCTAAGACTGAGAGAATTTCCATGACAGTGGGTAACATGTTTTTTTCAGATGTTTGGCAACACCTGACTTATAGCAGAGCATGTTACTAGCTCCATTATAACACTGCCCTCTGCAATTAGACCATGATAATTGAATACGCATAAGTACATCTTTGATGACTGAAACAATTGTGTCAGCGTTTATATTAGGAATGTTGTAAAAACCTAAAAAATCCTCACGAGCTTCAAGATTGTCGTCAATCCACCGAAGACATAATGTCAACTGTTCCTTGTTGGATATGTCCGTGTATTCGTCAGCTATTATCGAAAAAATCTTCACACCTATATCTTCCACAATGTTTCCAATGATTTGATGATTCATAATTGCACATATTTCGTTTTGAATATCGTGGCTAATGTATTTGTTATCTTTTTGCTGTGGCGATTTTATCAGCTGGGATGGATTGTCCTTTGTTCTCAATTTCAGCAGCTGTACAAAATTAGACTCATTTTTAACGTGGTTTTGTAGGGACTGTCCTTGTCGACTGAGGTACTGCAAGCATTCGATAATTATAATTAAATACTTTCGGTTACATTGCATAGCCTTTTTTGCATCAGTGCTAGGCATTTCCAGTACATTCCCGCGAGTTTTTGGAATAACGAAATTGTAATTCATGGCCGTCTGGTGGCATTTTGAACTTTGGTGCTCTTGCAATCTTTCTACGGCTTTCTTCCAATTTGAAAATCCTTCAGTTATGAAGGCGTGTTTTTTTATTTCTGGCGCTAAAAATGTTTTTTTTGAGTTCTGTCGAACACAGACGAAGCAAAACACCGAATCTTTCTTTTCATCATAGTGCAGCCAGGGAAAATCGTTAAACCATTGCGACCGACACGATCTGACACGCTGGCCAAACTTTTTCTAAGGAAATTTGAAATTTGCAGGTTTACGTTGTGACGTTGACATTTCATTAGCTGAACTGCTTGAAGTGCAGGGAGATGGTTCTCCTGATTGGATATCCAGGTGCTGCGACTGACTTATTAACGGCCCAGGTTCTTGACGTTGTGCGGGATTTCTAAACAGTACATCCGATGCTGACGTTATTTGTCACTGAAATGTGAGACTGCTTGCTGGCGTAATCACTGACTCCGGTTTAGAAGTGGTTGATATTGACTCTACATACATGCCAACATATGTACATGTGAAAGTGGTACGGTCGAGTGCCGAAGGCGTGAGAAACATCCAGGGGGATCTTAGGGTATATCCCACCGGAAAATTTTGAATTCTAGAGTCTATAAAATGCCATTTACTGCATTTTTCCTGCCAATCTTTCGAAGTGAATTCTGCATAGCATCCTCGATGTTGTGCCCGGTAGCTTCATTTACAACAGGCATATCAAGGAAAGCTGTAGTGATTATACCAGTTGTCTTGTCTTCATATGTTATTAAAACTGGAAAAAAATTATCTTCCTCATCATTACTCCCATCGGTTGCCAGAGAAACATCAACTTGGGAACAGCAACTTCTTTTTTTTTTTTTTTATAGTATTAATAGAGTTATCAGCTACATCCGAGTTTCCCAACCTGGGGTCAGCAAACAATTTTTGGTGGTCCATCGAGACTAAGAGGTCCGCCAGGGGTCCGCGCAAAAGGGACGGCGTCTGCAGAAGGTAACGATTTTTTTTTGCAAATGACTACCTCAACATTGGTTCAACTATTTTTTCTTGCAAACTACCAGTCAATATCGGAAATTCCGAAGGGTGTAAGTGTAACATAAGAGCTCGTAATTTTGAGGTTTTAACAGGTCACACTTTCATCTCATGTTACATGCAACCACGCCTTGCCTGTTCACCCCGAGCTTTGTTCGTACAGGAAAAGTTCTCCTGCGTTTATCTGGCCATAAATTAATCATGAGTTCGAAACGATCTGCCACTGGGAAGATTAAAACTACGAGGATACAATGTCGAGTACTTAAAATTTGGTTTTATTCCATGTCGAACTGAGCAAAGCAAATCTGAATACATCTTTTGAAGGGAGATTTTAAGCAATGAAGCAATGAAATCGGCAAAGCTGCAGTTTGAGTAGGGAAGGGGGTCCGCTGAGATTTTTAAAATCAGTGAAGGGGTCCCTGGGAAGCAAAAGGTTGGGAACCACTGAGCTGCAGCATATGTAAGGTGAGTAGCTTTTGTTAGACCACAGGAATATTGACGTACTATCTCACTGTCACGAAACATGAGTCGTGCAAGCTTAGAGAAATGATCATTTACCGCAAGCTGCAAATTACGTTCGATTAAAAATCCTTGGAAAAGGACTTCGGCTCTGATAACATTGGACGAGCTTGAACTTGAGTCGTCTCGGAAAAGATTCATCGACGAACTGTTACTGATCGTTATTGCCTTGCCATTCGAGACATGTTTTTCAGTTGAAATGTGCTTGTTGACATCGTACAATCCACCGTGAGATATCCCGAAATCTGTCCGACAAACTTCGCAAAATGCGTACAATTCACTTTTTCTAGAGGACTTGATAAACTTGTACTCTTCAGCCCAAGTCTTTTTAAATCGATTTTCCCTCCGTTTTGTCTTTTTCTTTGGAGTAGAGTCATTGTCAGTAGACATGTTTGCATTCGCCATTGCAAATCAAGTTGTCATTCGTGCGCCGTATGTGTCAGCGGAGTGTTAATTTACTTCCTGTAAGCTTTTGTTAACGGAGATGTCAGGCTGAGGCATGCAGTTGATGTTAGGCATTCATGATGAACGCCTAAGGGCTAACTTGAATCTTTAGTCATAGTAATGGCCTATTTTCAGTCACTGCCGAAGGATTTTTGCTTGGAGATTGTCATAAACTTAACTGGAAATCCTTTTTGTTTTTGTTTTTTTTTTAAAATTTGTCGAACCGGTATGAAAATCGTAGAAAATATTTAAAGCGGTAATATTTCATACATTGTCGGTACGGAGGTACATTAGCACTCAAAGCGGTACTGTACAGCCTAAATCGGTACGGTTGGCATGTATGACTCTATATGAAGCATTTGAGAAATAATTTAAATTAAAATAATAGATTTATCAATAAATATTGGGAAATTTTTGAACTCACTCGTTGCGCATGTCGGTCGCTGATCAGATTTCACGAAATAGTCAGATACTTTTACAGGAGTCTTTCTTTTTAAATTATGTTTCACTTTCGATGATGTATTTTCCATCTTTCCAAAAACTTTATGTGCTTCTTTATTTGTACTCACAGCGGGGTTGAATGAGGCAGGATGCAAAGAACTGTATTTTAATCTGCGTTTCAAATAAATTGTGGTGTAAGCCGTCCCCCAAAATGTCGATTTGGCACCATCGACATTCTCCGCACATTTCCCATGTCTACGTTGATTTCTATTACACAAGTCGGTAGTATGCGCAGTAGCAACGCAGAAGCAAACAAATAGTAAAATCACCTTTTCTTTCATCGTGAAATTGCTCAGCCTTGAAAATAAACTATCGAGTTAAAACCAAACTAGATCTCAATGCATTGCGTTAGAGCTCAAAGATCACATTGGTGAAAGTCCAAAAGGGCAAGCATTGAGCATTTGAGCACGTGCATTGCACCAAGTCTCGAGACATCGTGTTCTATTTGATTGTAAATCAGTTATAGGCGGCAAAGTACACATTTCAAACTTTTTAGATCCACATTTTCTTTTTGAGTAATGTCAACTGAACAATATCATAAAAAACCACTCTATTTCCAATTTAGAATTGCTGAGAAACCTATTTTCTAAACAGACATCACATGATAGAAACCATGCACACAATCAAACTGCAAACAATACAACAGTGACGTCTTCCGCGTCATGTCCTTAATTTCCGTTCAGTTGCGAACTTATATGACAAATGAGATCTATTAATGTTTCCTGAGTCAAAACAGAAAATGAAGAAACTAGTACGATAATCACAGTTCCCACAAACAAGAGAATTAACCTCATAAAAATAATCACTGATTTTATTTAGTTTAGTTAGTATTCGTTAGACATCGAGCTTTTGGTGGAAAGTTAAAGGTGTTATATCAACTGTACTTCCATCTGAGATTCGGACTATTTGGCTTTGAAAAACTTTCCTGAACCACGCATTGGAATTAGTTAAACTTAATGACGGGGAACATAAACAGGAAAATGACTCTAACTTTTACTCGTCTCAATTGCATGCTGGTCTTCCACCTTAATAACCACGAACTTTTATAAGGTATATTCAGCTAAAATACTTAACATTTTACTAACAATGTTCAGTTAATGCACAGATTAAGATAAGCACAGAAGTCTGCCAAGCACTACGAATAGTTTATCATTAGCAGAATCCATATTCATAAAACTCGACTCTCGTTGTTGTGCAAACACATTTCATTCGTGAAATTGTTTGCATTAGTATAGTATAGTTAAAGTTATCGTGCAGGCGCTGTAGTTTCATCTCCATCGTCCTAGTTGCCTGGTCGATTATTATCTGTAAGTAGTTGAAAGTGAATAGGGGAAGGATTTTTTAACAGTTTACTATTAGGAAAGTAAGATACAGATACTTGACAGCTTTTTCTTCTAGTTCTTCTGACAACGTTTCCTTCAATGTAATATTCATTTTATTTTTTTATTTTTTGTTTTTTTAAGTTATTGATTAAGCAACGACGACTGATGTCAGCACAAAAACATGAGTATGCAAACACTAAAGCAGTTGATAAAGAAGTATATCCTCTTGCATCTCTGGTTATCAACTCGGAGGCTCACTTCCGGAATAAAGTCCTCCTCTTCTGCTAAAACTCAGAATCTTGCTTTTTCGCGCTACGTCCCACGTGGCCAAAACCTTTGTTTTCAAATCAACGTTGACAAGCATATCAGTACGCACGACTTTGATGGTCATAAATCCCACGGAGTCAGTCCTTTCATTACAGTTCCGAATTGACAACATATCTCGTTATCTCGGAAAGTTTTTCTTGGTCAGATCACTTGCGCAGACAGGGAACGGGTAGGGAGGCAATTCTTCCCCCCGCCCCAACGTTTCGTCCCTGACCTGACCTATCAGCACATCCACTGCATTTGTCGGGTTCATTAACCTTGTTCCGTGCACGGATTCTGAATGAAAAATTTAAAAAGCATCGGAATGAAAAATTTCTAAATAAGTTCAGGCTTTCAACCATCTGAAAACGAGGGAAAATTTGTCCGTTCTTTGACTTAGAAGTAGGCCGACTTTTCGATGCTTATAGGGTCTGTGCAATCTTCGAGGCTTACTAGAAATATCAAACTCGGTCGAACGTGGTCTCCTATTTTGCCCTGTTCTCGACAGCTATTCTACGAGCTTTCATTACGCCAGTTTTACCTTGTTGAAAAACCTCAGTCACAGGTAGCATTTATACTTGAATGTATCAATTAAAGAGCTGTGTGCGACCTTGAGCTGACCTTCCTTGTACACCCGCACTGCGGTGGCATCGTCAAAAAAACTATATCTTCTAAAAGAGTAGATCCAGCTGATATCGTTCAATTGAGTTGTGTAGTTTGGTACACAGCCATTATTTTTGATCGCCTAAATACTGTTCAACCGAATCGTGTAACTTGAAATGGAATTATGACCGGGATTTGTAGTCACGGTAAACATTGGTCAACTGAGTCCTGTAGTTCTAAATATGGCCATAATTTGTTGTGATATAAACACTGTTTAACAACGTTCTAGAGCTCAACAAGTGGTAATGACTATACACCGATTATCGTAAAACTTTTTGTTAAACCTTTCGACTAATGTACATGCAATGAGTGCGAGGAATTAATGTTGCCAATGTAATGTGATTAGCTTTTATACCGTATAAAAAAAAGAGGACTACTCGTGTCATACATGATAAATAGAATACGTTTTGGTTACATGTGTGCATTTATAACAATATTTTCAGTTGTAGTACAAAACGACTTTGAATAAACGTGATCTACAAATAATTGTTGTAATCTTAAGCTTCCAACTTGAAAACAGACCGTTCTTAACATAATGTTGATTCGAATGCACTTTATTTACCTCTCATTACTAATAGACTAACTTTAAGTAATTCCTCTGGCCTAACTAAAATTGAGCTACTTCAAGTTCTGGAGTTAATATTCAGCAGCTTTAAAAACATAGCTTTGTTAGTTTACTTTGGGGTGTGTTGTTCAATTGAGTCTAACTTTAATAATTAACATCTTTATATTGTACACGACAAACCCCTTTCCAAGTGACGACTACGTCTATTTTTTAAGGCTATCAATGGTATCCCTAGACTTGATGATTTTGAATCGACTGATTACATTTTGGTGTGTGCAAGATTAGCCACGAAATTTTGACACTTGAACGATAACCACAAATCCCCAAATTTATATTAACTACAACATGCTTGCTCGTTCTCAACGAGTTCGTATTTTTCAAAAGCAGCTCCAGTTAAAGAAAAGTTTGGAGACCTCTTAGCTTCACAGACAGGGAATGAGTATTTCAAATATTAATGAAAAGAAATGTGCGATAGTGCAGCTTTTCCAGTCGTACGTAACTGTTCCATGGGGTCACTCTTCTCCATATTTTCTAGGATTTCCGAAATCATTGCATGTAATCGCTCAAAAAATATCCTCGGCTATCGAAGCGATCCTATGGGAACGTTAAGTCAGCGATCCTAGTGACCAAAACCGTCGTAGCGATAGTAATCGCAGAGATCGACCAATTTCTATCTCGGCTATCGCGATCCCTACAACCGTTGTGATCACTAAGATCGTCAAGAACATGATATCGACATGATCGCTGTGATCACTGAGTTAACTTTATACGCGATTGGTACCATCGCAGCGACTCCATCTGTTGCAGCGATTATATGGAAACCAGAATTAAGTTTAAGGATTTTTGCTTCGAACAATCCTTTTACTATAAGTGATATTAACAACTCCATTTTCACTTGAACCTTTGGTCTATGTATATTAGGAAAAATATCGAGGGACTAATGTTCGTTGGAAAATACTTGGTGGGCTCGTGGAGCCAATTTAGCGTCTCCTTTCTCTGCCCTTGACCGGCATCATAGTTTTCTCGGAGGTGGTGGTATAAGAACTGAACGTATTCACCGTTCAAAATTAAAAGTTACAGCTAATATTCGATTCCCAATAATGCAACCAAAAGTCACAAATAAAGCTCCTTCGTATAAGTGGTTGTAATGGTCAATCCAGGATGAGTAAGTAATGAAACTGTATTTTTCTGTGATAACGTGAAGGACAAAGACTAGCTCACGACCCGAAATCACAATTTGTAAATGATTTAGACCGTCCCATGGCCTTGAAGGGTTTTGAAATACAACCTTAGTAACAGTTCAGAGCACGAGACGTTTCCAAGCAGCTTCTGCAATATAATCCGCTTTCTCTGTCAACAAATACTTGATGTCGACTTCCCTTATCGTTCACATTGCTGATACGCGCTGCAAAGAGATCAGCAGGTACTTCAACTATCTAATTCAAGAAAAGAAAGTAAAAAATTACTCCGCAGACACTCAAGGAATTTACTTGGCCGAAGACGTAATAGTTCAAACACAATTAATTGTTCTTCCTCTCATATTTAAATACTGTATGAGAAGCGACCTGAACAGACGAGGTAAACTCGAGTCTTCATTACTCTATGCTAGGTGTTTAGAAATCAGAGGAAGCGTCCTGATACAAGTGCTTAAACTATCTTCTCATACGGACCAATACATCAAGAGAAATTTATGATCAAAGTTTGCTATATTTACTCCGGTTCAAAGAAACCTTTCCCAGCTGATAATTTTAAGAAGTACAAGAAGAAAACAACACCGAAAAATAACATCTTGTAAACATAAGATATAAACCAATGAACAAGACGAGAAAACGATACGCGTCATACTTCGATTCAGCATTTCAAAGTCATCCTCAGCTCTAAACTTGGTCCGAGACATAACCTTACTTGTTCTCTCGTATTTATTGGTCATTGGCTCATATCTTTTGTTTGCAAGATGTCATACTTCCCAGAGTTGTTTTCTAATTCTTATGCTTATTCCTGTTCATCCCATGGTTTGTTAATACTGGGAAACTGAGAACATTATTTTTCACAAAAAAACCGTAACGAATTCATACTAAATCAAATAAAATGAGTAATTTTTCTGCTACCCGACTCCTCTGCTTGTAAACTATGATTATTATATGAATTCTGTCCGCTATTAGTATCAAATCTGACTTAAGCCTTAAGCACATAAGTCCGTCAAGCTCTACGTATAGTTCATCATTAACATAATCCATACTCATAAAACTCGACTCTCTTTGTTGTGCGAAGACTTTTAATTTGGAAAATTGTTTGCAATAGTGTAGTTATAGGTTAGCCTGCAGCCGCTGTCGTTTCATCGTCATCGTTCTAGTTGCCTGGGGGATTATTATCTGTAAGTTGTTGAAAGTAATCGGGGGGAGTGAAGGAAAGCAGACCACAATCGCAACATGTTCTATAAATAAATTAAAATTCGGACAGGTTTTTCTTCTAATTCTTCCGACGATTTCTTCAATTGAAATTTTTTTTTATTTTAAATTATTGACTAACCAGCGACTAGAGATCTCATGGTGGAAACTTATGTGCAAAAACAATATAGCTATTTATAGAGAATTATATCCTCTGGCATACAGAGTGATCAACGTGGAGAGTGGTAGACAAAAACTGACTACGACTTCAGGAATACACTCTACTCTTTAGCTTCAGCTAAAAATCCAAATCCTGCTTTCTCGCGCTGTCTGCAGGAGTACCACGTGGCCCAAACGCCAAGTTTTTAAATCAACACTGACAAACATATTAGCACTGATGATATGGCTCGTCATAAGTCCTACGCAATATGTCCTATCTTTACTTATCCGAACTAACAACATGTCTCGCGATGTTGCAATTAATGTTTTTCTGAGGCTTGATTTCCACTAGACGAAACTTTCCACGCAGGACGAAATTCTCTTTTTGTCTTACGAGCTTTCTAGAGGAATTAATCAGAAGAAAAACAAGGGAGAAATATTGTTCGCGCGAAAACTTCCTCCTTGTGGAAATCAGACTTAAGTCAGATTTGGTACTAATAGGAGACAGAATTCATATAATAATCATAGTTTACAAGCAGAGGAGTCGGGTAGCAGAAAAATTACTCATTTTATTTGATTTAGTATGAATTCGTTACGGTTTTTTTGTGAAAAATAATGTTCTCAGTTTCCCAGTATTAACAAACCATGGGATGAACAGGAATAAGCATAAGAATTAGAAAACAACTCTGGGAAGTATGACATCTTGCAAACAAAAGATATGAGCCAATGACCAATAAATACGAGAGAACAAGTAAGGTTATGTCTCGGACCAAGTTTAGAGCTGAGGATGACTTTGAAATGCTGAATCGAAGTATGACGCGTATCGTTTTCTCGTCTTGTTCATTGGTTTATATCTTATGTTTACAAGATGTTATTTTTCGGTGTTGTTTTCTTCTTGTACTTCTTAAAATTATCAGCTGGGAAAGGTTTCTTTGAACCGGAGTAAATATAGCAAACTTTGATCATAAATTTCTCTTGATGTATTGGTCCGTATGAGAAGATAGTTTAAGCACTTGTATCAGGACGCTTCCTCTGATTTCTAAACACCTAGCATAGAGTAATGAAGACTCGAGTTTACCTCGTCTGTTCAGGTCGCTTCTCATACAGTATTTAAATATGAGAGGAAGAACAATTAATTGTGTTTGAACTATTACGTCTTCGGCCAAGTAAATTCCTTGAGTGTCTGCGGAGTAATTTTTTACTTTCTTTTCTTGAATTAGATAGTTGAAGTACCTGCTGATCTCTTTGCAGCGCGTATCAGCAATGTGAACGATAAGGGAAGTCGACATCAAGTATTTGTTGACAGAGAAAGCGGATTATATTGCAGAAGCTGCTTGGAAACGTCTCGTGCTCTGAACTGTTACTAAGGTTGTATTTCAAAACCCTTCAAGGCCATGGGACGGTCTAAATCATTTACAAATTGTGATTTCGGGTCGTGAGCTAGTCTTTGTCCTTCACGTTATCACAGAAAAATACAGTTTCATTACTTACTCATCCTGGATTGACCATTACAACCACTTATACGAAGGAGCTTTATTTGTGACTTTTGGTTGCATTATTGGGAATCGAATATTAGCTGTAACTTTTAATTTTGAACGGTGAATACGTTCAGTTCTTATACCACCACCTCCGAGAAAACTGTGATGCCGGTCAAGGGCAGAGAAAGGAGACGCTAAATTGGCTCCACGAGCCCACCAAGTATTTTCCAACGAACATTAGTCCCTCGATATTTTTCCTAATATACATAGACCAAAGGTTCAAGTGAAAATGGAGTTGTTAATATCACTTATAGTAAAAGGATTGTTCGAAGCAAAAATCCTTAAACTTAATCCTGGTTTCCATATAATCGCTGCAACAGATGGAGTCGCTGCGATGGTACCAATCGCGTATAAAGTTAACTCAGTGATCACAGCGATCATGTCGATATCATGTTCTTGACGATCTTAGTGATCACAACGGTTGTAGGGATCGCGATAGCCGAGATAGAAATTGGTCGATCTCTGCGATTACTATCGCTACGACGGTTTTGGTCACTAGGATCGCTGACTTAACGTTCCCATAGGATCGCTTCGATAGCCGAGGATATTTTTTGAGCGATTACATGCAATGATTTCGGAAATCCTAGAAAATATGGAGAAGAGTGACCCCATGGAACAGTTACGTACGACTGGAAAAGCTGCACTACCGCACAATTCTTTTCATTAATATTTGAAATACTCATTCCCTGTCTGTGAAGCTAAGAGGTCTCCAAACTTTTCTTTAACTGGAGCTGCTTTTAAAAAGTACGAACTCGTTGAGAACGAGCAAGCATGTTGTAGTTAATATAAATTTGGGGATTTGTGGTTATCGTTCAAGTGTCAAAATTTCGTGGCTAATCTTGCACACACCAAAATGTAAACAGTCGAGTCAAAATCATCAAGCTTAGCGATACCATTGATAGCCTTAAACAATAGGCGTAGTAGTCACTTGGAAAGGAGTTTGTCGTGAAAATGTAAAGATGTTAGACACTTCAAATAAACGACAAATTTTTTAATAGTAAACATGTTTCGGCATACTTATGCCATCTTCAGTACAGTGGAAGAGATCTAATTATAATTTACAATAGGATATATATTCATAACATTTCAAGTGATGTGGATATTGAATTACAATGTTGAGAAGGCGGAAAATATTTACAAGTTGGAAACGGTGTTAAGGTGGTGTATCTGTCTAAGAAACTTTAACCAGACCTTAATAAACAGATACACCACCAGATACTTAACACCGTTTTCAACTTGTAAATACTTTCCGCCTTCTCAACATTGTAATTCAATATCCACATCACTTGAAATGTTATGAATATATATCCTTATGTAAATTATAATTAGATCTCTTCCACTGTACTGAAGATGGCATAAGTATGCCGAAACATGTTTACTATTAAAAAATTTGTCGTTTATTTGAAATGTCTGACTACTATTGTGGTATTACGAAACTACGGAAATAAAGATGTTAATTATTGAAGTTATACTCAATTGAACAACAGATCCCAAAGCAAATTCACAAAGCTATATTTTTAAAGCTAATGAATATTAACTTTAGGATTTGAAGTAGCTCAATTTTAGTTAGGCCAGAGGAATTACTTAAAGTTAGTCTATTAGTAATGAGAGGTAAATAAAGTGCATTCGAATAGACATTATGTTAAGGACGGTCTGTTTTCAAGTTGGAAGCTTAAGATTACAACAATTATTTGTAGATCACGTTTATTCAAAGTCGTTTTGTACTGCAACTGAAAAATATTGTTATAAATGCACATATGTAACCAAAACGTATTCTATTTATCATGCATGACACGACTAGTTCTCTTTTCCTTATACGGTATAAAAGCCAATCAAATTACAGTGGCAACATTATATCCTCGCAGTCATTGCATGTACATTAGTCGAAAGGTTTAACAAAAAGTTTTACGATATTCGGTGTATAATCATTACCACTTGTTGAGCTCTAGAACGTTGTTAAACAGTATTTATATCACAACAAATTATGGCCATATTTAGAACTACAGGACTCAGTTGACCAATGTTTACCGTGACTAGAAATCCCGGCCATAATCCCATTTCAAGTTACACGATTCGGTGTGTGTGTGTCAGAAAAAACATATAACAAGGAAAAATTATCAGTTAGAACAAGGTTAAAGGAAGAGAACTGATCTTGGCGTTGACCTTCTCTTCCTTTAACCTTGTTCTAACTGATTATTTTCCCTTGTTATATGGTTTTTCTGACACACACACACACCTGGATTCACTCATGCATACACTTTATCTCACACTTAATTATTCACTGGTTCTCACCAGTCTTTATGTTAATTTACTCCCTGTCATTGTAAATAGATTATCATATAGTCGAGAACACCTCGTAAATTTACACGATTCGGTTGAACAGTATGTACGCGATCAAAAATAATGGCTGAATACTGAACTACACAACTCAATTGAACGAAATGAGCTGCGCCTACTCTTTTAGAAGATATAGTTATTTGACGATGCCACCGCAGTGCGGGTGTACAAGGAAGGTCAGCGTAAGGTCGCACACATCTCTTTAATTGATACATTCAAGTATAAATGCTACCTGTGACTGAGGTTTTTCAACAAGGTAAAACTGGCGTCGAGAACAGGGCAAAATAGGAGACCACGTTCAACCGAGTTTGATATTTCTAGTAAGCCTCGGCGATTGCACAGACCCTATAAGCATAGAAAAGTTGGCCTACTTCTAAGTCAAAGAACGGCCAAATTTTCCCCGGTTTTCAGATGTTTAAAAGCCTGAACTTATTTAGCAATTTTTCATTCCGATGCTTTTTAAATTTTTCATTCAGAATCCTTGCACGGAACAAGCTTAATGTAATAACAAATGCAGTGGATGTGCTGATAGGTCTGGTCAGGGACGAAATGTCGGGGCGGGGGGGAAGAATTGCCTCCCTACCCGTTCCCTGTCTGCACAAGTGATCTGACTAAGAAAAATATTCCCAGATAACGAGATATGTTGTCAATTTGGAACTGTAAGGAAAGGACTGACTCCGTGGGAGTTATGAGCGTCAACATCGTGCGTGCTGATATGCTTGTCAACGTTGATTTGAAAACAATGGTTTGGGCCACGTGGGACGTAGCGCGAAAAAGCAGGATTCTGAGTTTTAGCAGAAGAGGAGGACTTTGTTCCGGAAGTGAGCCTCCATGTTGATCACCAGACATGCAAGAGCATATATTTCTCTATCTACAGCTCTATCTACAGCTGTATAACATCAGTCGTCGTTGCTTAATTAATCAATAACTTAATAAAAAAGAAATGAATATTCCATCGAAGGAATTGTTGTCAGAAGAATTAGAAGAAAAAGCTGTCAAGATTCAATTATCTGCAGTACATATTGTGATTATAGTCTGCTTTCCTAGTAGAAAACTATTAAAAAAACCTTCCCCTGTTCACTTTCAACTACTTACACATAACAATCCGCCAAGCAACTAGGACGATGAAGAAAAAATTACAATGCCCGCACGGTAACTTTAACTATACTAATGCAAACAATTTCACGAATGAAAAGTGTTCGCACCACCAAGAGAGTCGAGTTTTATGAATATGAATTCTGTTAATGATGAACCATTCGTAGTGCTTGGCAGACTTATGTGCTTATCTTAAACTGTGTATTAACTGAACATTGTTAGTAAAATGCTAGGTATTTTTCCAGAATATACATTACAATAGTTCGTGGTTATTAAGGTGGGAGACCTGCATACAATTGAGACGAGTAAAAGTGAGAGTCATTTTCCTATTTATGTTCCCTGTCATTAAGTTTAAGTAATTCCGATGCGTGGTTCAGGAAAGTTTTTCAAAGCCAAGTAATCCGAAACTCAGATGGAAGTGTAGTTGATATAACACCTTTAACTTTCCACCAAAAGCTCGATATCTAACGAATACTAACTAAACTGAATAAAATCAGTGATTATTTTTATGAGGTTAATCATCTTCTTTGTAAACTGTAGCTATCTTACTGACTTTATCATTGTCAATTTTGGCTGAGGAAACTGGATATCGTGCACGTCATGTAAGTTCATAACTGAAGGGGAATTAAGGGTTTACTGTGGAGGATGTTGGTCGCTATTTTGCTCACTGCAGTTTGATTGTATTGTTTCCATCATGTGATGTCTATTTAAAAACATATTTCTCTGTGATACTACAGTATATAAACGATCCAACTTTGCGATGCAAGTCATAATTTGGTTGTTGCCGAAACCGTTGGGTAATCTGAATTCGAGAAAGAAAACTCCAGAAGTCGAAGCCTGTTTAGCATTGTTAAAACGGTAAGCCTTTTGAATATGTGGTGTTTGGATATTGTGATCCATTCTACATGTATATGTGTCTGTGTTTCATTATATGAAACTTAATTTAATAATGTTCTTAGAAAAGGATGTATGACTAAGATTTTTAGATGCTCAAGAAAAAAATACAAAAGAAAATACTTGATAATTTTATATTGTTCTGTACTTAAGCTTGCAAAGTTAAACCTTGATAAACACAAATCATGAACGGGAGCTAATTTTGTAATTTTTTCATAATTTGTTCTGTAGAAAGTTGAAGAGATGGCTGTCAGTTGCAAAGTTATCATTTTATCTCTCGCGCTCCTTTTCGCCGTGTGCAGCACAGTGGAAGGCGGTTGCAGATATGGTTGCTATCTGAGATGTTCAGTTTTCTATGGTTGCCGAGTGGTTTGTGGCGTAAGGTGCACTTGGGGAAAGCGCTCGATTGATGACAAGAAAGCGGACAAGCCCTTCCCCGACCGATTTAGTGACTACGACCTGAATGGGGATGGCGCTCTCACACTCGAAGAATTGGCTAAACTTACACATGTTCAAGCCGATTCCAAAGCGACAGTCGAAGCGTTCCACTTGGCAGACAAAAACGACGATGGGAAGATTGACTGCGAGGAATTTAAAGCGGCCCCGTACTTGTTCAAACATCGTCCGACGTGTTAAAAGGACTAAACTGTCGAGCTTTTTTATTGACGTCATGAAATTGTGCTTTGATTATCTGGTTAATTTCGTAAAACAATCATTATTTAAATGTAATAATTGCTGTATTATTTCATTCAAATAAAATGTTTCAGCTTTTATACTTAATTTGCATTATTGCCTTCCGTTTTCCTGTATTAATCCTCTCCATCCAACATTAATTTACCTTGAACCCGTCGACCAGATTAAGTTCGTCTATTTGTGAACCGGACATATTCCAGAAGTCGAACGCTAGAAGCCAAGTCGATTGCTAGTGGTCTTCTACATTTAGGGGTGGGATTAATTAAGAGCCCACGTTCTAATAATTGTGGGTGAGTAATGTGGAAACATACTATTAGACATCTTGATTTCTCTAAAGTTGAGTCAGGAAGGGCTTCATCGCTCCAAAGTTCTGGCAATTAGTTACATTTCTTCCAGGTCTTAGGTCGACTTTTAAAGCAACATTCTAACATCTACTTAGAAAAAATTTTTAACATCAATAAGAACGTCTAATAGGATGTGCACATAAACTTGATCCAATATTGCAAATGCTTTATCAATTACAGAATCTCTTTTTAATAGATTTTCCCCAAGGTACGTGTACATTCTTCTCTGCTTCTAGTTGCTTCCAATAGTATAGTTAACGATACGTCAGGGTTTCGTATGTGCTTGCTGTTGGCCTGGACAGTTTTGGTCGATTGGGCCATGGAAAAGTCATATTTTCATTGTCATATTGGACCGTTACTTTTTGTAGTTTATAGAAATGACTTAACCAATTGTGATGTTTTCTCTAAAGTACGAATGTATGCCGATGACACTAGTCTTACGGTAGCTAGTGACAATGCAAATATACTCGAACGGCGAATCAACTATGATGTATACAAAGTACATACATGGTTAAAGGCTAACAAACTAAATCTGTATATCACAAAAACAAAATACATCATAATAGCAAGTCGTCATCGAATAAGGCGTCTCGGACATCAGTTCAGGATTGAAGTGTGCAGTCAACCATTAAAAAGAGATAAAGTATACAAATATCTCGGAATTGAAATAGACGAATCCATCATTGGGAAAGATCACATAAACAAAATTTCTAAAAAGATATCTGGGGGAATAGGCGCATTAAAACGAGTCAGACACCTTGTATCCTCTGAAACGTTACTTATTATGTATAATTCATTTGCATTGCCTTATTTTGACTATTGCAGTGCACTTTGGGGAAACTGTAATAAAGAACTGTCTGACAAGTTTCAAAAGCTACAAAATAGGGCTGCTAGAGTGCTTACCTTTTCGAACTATAACAAGCATTCATCAGAATTATTGGATGAACTTAAGTAGGATAATTTAATAAACTAGATGATATGAACAACTAGCTGTGATAATGTATAACATCGTTAACAAAAGCACACCAACTTATTTAACTAGAATTTTTGAAAATGTCAAAATGGTACATTTGTATAACCTGCGACATTCGGATGTTAATATCTATGTACCAAGACCAAATACTGAAGCTGAAAAGAACAGCTTTCATTATAAAGTGGCGGTCTTCTGGAATAGTCTTTCAAATGATGTTAAAAGTCAACTCAGTCTGAGATCTTTTAAAGAACTTTATAGTTAAATACTTGGCTAATTTATGTTAAAAATATGGGAAAAAATTATGTAGTATAGTTTTGTATATAGTTGATGTGTTTATATTTAATTATAGTACACGGTTCACTGGAAGAAAATTTTGAAATGAAGTGATCCCGTGTTTAAATAAAGATTACCATATCATACCAAACCATACCATTTCAAATCCGAGTTAGCCTTTTAGAAATGGTTTCGAAATCCAGTGTGCCACGTATTAAAAATTGCGAAGCACAGCCTATATAGTATTATAATTGCACATGGGATTTGGGAATCAAGTCGAAGACACTGAGTGCCATTGGCCAAAGATTTTCACACAAGATTAGATATTCATTCCACTGAAGACAAATAGACAATAATAAAACAACAGATGTCGGAAAGCGTGAATTGTTTGAAGAGAAACCAGTAGTGTCGTTTCTCGAGGATTTGACTATTGAGCGAAACGAGGCAACGGCGATTGATTTGTAATCCAAATCTTCAACAGAGAAGACAATACTGGTGTCTGATCTAATAGAAAGCTGTATATAACTACAGGAAAAAGCCATTTTAGTGAGGCAACTGAAGTAAAACACAGCTAAAGTCCGAGGTGGAAGGGAATGAAGAAAAGCTGATGTAAGGTGGGTTGTCGTATCTTATCCCTCTTAGATCCCAAAGTAGGACAAAACTTTAACTTTAGGAGGAAACTAAGTTGTCTTTAAGTTCATCTTACGTTACTTTCGCTCGTTTCTGCAGTGTAAATTTTAATCCGTTCAGAACTCGCGCTTGTCGTTTAACACTTTATGTCGTCAGGATAATTTGCCATGTATTCATGTACAATTCGATTTGTAGTAAATCTTGTTGGTGTACAATGCCGAACAATTTTGTCATACAGTTTCCGTAAGTAAAGCAGGAAAATGTTTAAAATATAGTGAAGTTAAAAAACGGTGGCATTCGCCTAAGTAAATCGAATTGTTGCCTTTGGGAGCAATCCTTAAATACAGGAAGTAATAGTTCAAACACGTTTGCTTCATCAGAGGTTTCAAACACGATAAACGAGCGTTTAAGCTACAGGGTGTCCCAAAAAACCCGAAAACTATTGAAATCACTTATTGTTAAAATTTGAATGCCCTACGAAAAAGGTGAACGTAATGATGCGTAAAATATTGACAAGTTAAGCCAGAGGATCGTCAGAGAGTTCGATGCCTTTCGAGAGCAGCCTGTCTTCATTCGACGGGCAGTGAGTGAAATGCACACGCGAACAATGCTTTGTGTTGCAAGAGAAGGGGGACATGTCGAAGGTCACGGTGCTTGATTGTATCCATAGTTGTAAATTTCCTTCCTAAAAGCCTGCAACATCACAATAAGCACATATTGATCATGAATACAATCTGATTCCATTGTGTTTACGCACCATAAAACTCACATAAATAAACGAGGCGTACTAACAACATTTTACTGTTTTAGACAGCTTCATTATGTATAAAATTACTTATATCAATCATTTTATAAGTAATTTTATACATTCTGTTAGAATTTTATAATTTGCTTTAAATTCCCACGGGCAAAAAATCGCGCACTTTACAAGGCGATTTTCTTACCTAAATTTTAATACATGCACCTTGTCAATATTTTACGCATCATTACGTTCAGCCTTTTCATAGGGCATTCAAATTTTAACAATAAGTGATTTCAATAGTTTTCGATTTTTTTGGGACACACTGTAGATTCTTAAACGAGTACTCTAATTGATTTATTGCATGTCTGCGTTTCATTGGTTTGACTATGAAAATTAAAGCCTGGTTCACATTATAGCATAAGCATAAGGACAAGATCAATACGAAAACAAAGCATGACATATCCTCTGTGACTTGCGAAGATAAAACAACAAGAATTTTTCTTTGTTTCGTCTTTTGTTCAGCTCTCGTTTATGCTTGGACTATGATCTTATGCTAATGATTACGACGATCCTTATGTCGCAGGCTTGACTTCATTCCTTTGTTTTGCATTCTGTTTAGTCCTTATCCTTATGAATATGCTTATGTCACTAGTGTGAACCAGGCTTAAGAAATATGATCCAATTCACAAGTGATTTTCATAAGGGTTTTCGTTTGATATCAAAATGCATGCAGTTTATTGGCTATGACTAACCATCAATTATTAACGTGTATAAGAACTGTATTGAGGAATGATTTCAAAACACTATGTAATTTGAAATGATTTTCTTAGTATAACAGTCAAAGTTGACATTTGCCTATACCAGTCGTAATCAACAACCATGAGCTTTTCGGTGTTTAGGATCCTAGTAAATTGCTTACTTTAGGTCGTGTTTAAAGGAAAGCCACCTGATTGTTCGAAGTGCTATTAGTATCGAATGTTCAGCAAAATGACAAAAGCAAGGGTTCAAACTGGTCAGGTGAGGTCGATGAAAATGGCACCCAAACTACGAGTACTAGATTTTCCAAAGAGGTGACCAAGTGCT
The DNA here is from genome assembly GCA_030142905.1 of Heliopora coerulea. NCBI lineage: Eukaryota > Metazoa > Cnidaria > Anthozoa > Scleralcyonacea > Helioporidae > Heliopora > Heliopora coerulea. The sequence continues at coordinate 1,236,732 of JASJOG010000097.1, forward strand.
TTTGATTTCTCAGCGAGTTTCTTTATAATTATATGGTCGATTAAATTGAGAGAGTGGTCTGGCGTAATCAGAAGGTAATAATAATAATAATACTGAAATGTGCAATGTCTGTTGCAGCCTTACCAGGCGGGATGCTGGGAGCCCGTGGCAGACTGAGACCCCTTCCACTGTCCTTAGTTGGGTGGTGTGCGAGTTGTAATAATAATAGCAATAACAATAATAATTGATATGACCTGCCCTACAGAGGCAAACATCGCAGAGAAACGGAGGGAAAATTGCAAAAATACCAACAATTAGCATTTGAAATTCGCGAGTTGCGTGTAGGCTTCTTGGTTGAAATTGTACCCTTGGTAATCGGATGTTTAGGCGGTAGGATGGAGACACTGGAAGAACAGATGAAGAAGCTGATAAAAAGGAAATCTCGACAACAATGGATAGAAAGAGAAATGCAAAAGACCATACTAATGGAGAGTGAAACTATCTTAAAGAAGATTATGCCTGGAGCAATGCAAGTAGAGTACACTATAACAAAAGATAACAAATATTCGTATCTTTAGGTTCTGGCCCATAGACGTCGGCTCTATACAACAAAAACAACAACAACAACAGCAACCAGAACAACAACAATAATAATAATAATAGTATATTACATATAACTAAGTATTTAGTATTACATCAAGCCAATTTTCCAAGATGATGTAAATTTTTTAATTTTATTCAAGGATAAAAGTTTTGAGTCTAGCTTTAGAAGAAGAGGTTGTAAAATTCTCAGCCATCGTTAGAACCACAGGAAGCCGAGTTAAACAATATAACCCCTCGTTATGACAGTTTTGATTTAGTCAGATCAGATTTGACGAAATGAAGTGTCAGATTAGTGGAGTGTAATCTAGTCTTTACATCACGGGAATCACGACAGAGAGTAAATAGACCACGTACCTCAATTGCTGTTGAGTTACCCAATGCATTAGCCACCAAGAGAATTTTTCTAATTTTAATTAGATTGTGGACAGGATCTATTTTAGCTGATGGAACAATTAAACCGAGGATGTTTCAATACTTTGGTTCAGTAGATGTTTGGGTGCTCTTTTTGGTAAAATTGTAGGATATCATCAGGTCCGTAATGTGGATAGTTCAATGTAAATGTTTTTAGAGGCTCAAATTTAGGTGTTGCTGCTGGACCTACCGGCAGAGAAAAGCGAAGTCTTTCCAAAGAGCGGCTTCACTGGGATTACTGTATATCTGCCTTCGCTCCGCAAGTTCTTGTCTTAGGGTAACCTACTTATGGTTATGAGCAATTCACGGTTGATGGGTAAGGTTGAATAAAATAGTTTACAATAACGAAAGCAGAAATGGCGCTTGCAAGGATTCGTTCGACGCAGAAAGTTTTTATTTTACACATGTACTGACACGTGCATTAACCGGAGACTAATGAAGTCCGCGAGAAGGGTGGTGTGCCGACATTTGTGACCTATTGCATGGACAAGTATCCACTGGTATGTACTACATAGGGTCAGGGGCATAGTGACTGAGTTCCATAAATTCCTTGTACCTGTTCCTAAACTGGCAATTCCAATGTAAACATTACACAACATGTTCCAAGGATTTCGATGTCAGTGAAAAGTCTAACCATAAGTACACACTACCAGGCAAGTGAAGCTCACAAATCAGGAATTGAATTTAATCGGCATTCCTTAGAAATCACGGCTTTCAATGATAATGTATACCGAGAAAGATTAAATGAGTACTCAGATTTTCTTTGACAGCCGAAGCACCTCCAGTTAATTTAAATGACTGGGATTTACCCATTTTCAAAATTCTTAGTGCCCGTACAAATCTCTTAAAAAGTAATTAATGCTCGAAATCCAGACCCAAGTTGTTTAGTAAAGCGTCACTCAAAACAAAGCATTTGTGAAGAAAAAAAAAGCAACTTAAATCCCATTGAAGAACTACAAGGACTTGTATGGAATTAGCTATTCCATGAAAAGTAATACTGATTTGCTACGCAAAGCCGAATTGTGTGAACTAGCCTTTATGCTTAGTTATCCCTTAAGATGAGCATCGGACTCGCAGTTAAATAAGCCCCAGAATTAAGGTGAACATGGACAATCGACTTACCTCAGAAATATCCGTAGTTTTCCTAAAGACAATAAGAACTAAGATATGCTACGGCATGGAAACGTTTTACAAGATGATGCGTTAAGTTTTTGTTCAATCAATAACTTATGAGAGAACTATATCGTTATCAAAAGGGCGAACTTATTCTAGTCCGAGTGTCCATGATAAGTTGATAATGAATCGAGAGGAATTGTATCGGGAGAGGGAAAAGGAAATATGCAAACTAGCTACCAAGTTCAAACACTTTATTTCGAAGAAACGACACAGAGAGAATTCAGTGGAAGATGATTATAATTGTACAAAATGAACCCAATAAATAACACATAATAAGATAGCACGAATAAAAAAGCTCGTCAGTTAAGTCATTTCATTTGTTGCTTTGTTGCATGTAACTTGTTGTTATACGACAATGGTATACATTAAAGGACTAACATGGCGGATGATGCTTGAACAAGTACGGTGCTTCTTTAAATTCTTCGCAGTCAATCTTTCCATCACCGTTTTTGTCTGCCAAGTTGAATGCTTCCACTGTTTCTTTCGAATCTACTTCCACGTTTATAGCTTTGGACACATCTTCCAAAGAGACAGCTCCATCACCGTTAAGGTCGTACACGTCAAATCGGTCTGGTAAAGGTATTTTGGCCTCACTGCCTTCGATTGAGCGTTTTCCAGAGGAACCAGGACACACGAACTAGCAAAATCTTTGGCAACGATAATCATGCCCACAGTGGAAGCGGCAGTGATAATAACAATGACCTTCTACACAACTCCACAAAGTGGCCAAAATAACCGCAACGGTTAAAACAAATTTATTTCTTACAACCGTTTCTTCACGTTCCTACAAATCAAAATACCTTCGTAAGATTGTTTAGAATTCATTTCATTTTTTAAGTTATGCATCCTCTCTGAAGAACTGTTTTGAATTAATATTTTATCTAATAAAACACACTGAGAATGGAACACTTTGTCCAAATACGGCTCTATTCAAAAGGCTTACCGTTTTAATGGTGTTGGATAGGCTTCGACTTCTTTGTTTTCAGATTATCCTTCAGTCTGCGCAGTAACTATGGTATGGTTTGAATCTCAAAGTCTGATCATTTGTATACTGTAGTATTGCATGGACATCATATTATGGAAGAATCCGATCAAATTGCATGGAAAGTAATAGCGACCAACTTCTTCCGCCATAAATCCTTCCTTTTCAGTTGCGAACTTACATGATACGAGAGATCTACTAATGTTTACTTTAGTCAAATCACAAACTGATAATAATAGTGAGGAAAATTAGGGTGAAAGTTATAGTTTACAAAGCAGAGGATTCGTGTCGTTCAGTCAACTTACTTCCAGCTGAAATCAGGACTTGTTCGGCTTGGGGGTTTGTTTGAAACCAAAATGAGGGATGTCTGCATTGAATGTCCAGTAGCAATCTAAACACATTTCAGTGCGCCTTACAAAATTTCACGTGCCCTGAAACATCACTGAACTTCAAGGAACTGGCTCGTATTTCAAAGATTAATTGCGACAATTTTATTATAAGAGAATGACAGGAAAAATAATCAAAAAACTTTCCAACCCACTTAACTGTATTAACAGGAGAAGATAAAGAGAGAAATTGCTCTATCGTTCACGTCCTCTAAACGACGCGGTGAAGGTCTTGTACTTCTATAACCACTAACGGTTGAGATTCATGTTTTGCTAGATTACTTAGCGTTCAAATAATAATAATGTTCGAT
>JASJOG010000098.1:0-120000 GCA_030142905.1 Heliopora coerulea
GCCTTATCGGGATTTAAAACATGAGGCGATAGCCTACGTTTTCCCCCCTATAAAGCACATACTGCCAGTTTATTAGATGTCTTATAAAATTCACCTCTTAATGTGTTAATTCCTGAAGAAAGTTTGGAAATTTATGTTTTCTAAGCTGAGAAAATTAATTTCTTTTCCACCTATAAAGGTGCATGTGGCTACATCACATACAAACACACGACACGGTTATGATGTTTTTGTATTTTCCTCATGAATTCTAAATGAATTGTATAAATATATATATCATCTGCTTCCCTTGCTGGCCAGTAAATTTTCGCATTTTACTTTGATGGAGTCACTAAATCAAGCAAATTACTTTGTGAAGGCTCCCATTTACATCATAGTTTTGCAATATACGGTTGTTCTGGTGATATATCAATGATCGACCTTAACTTTTACACTAACTAGTACCCTGGGCTGGAGAGGTTGGTAATTTACTAACAAAAAGGCATCACCTGGTAGCCAAGCCTTGAATTATGTCCCAATAATAACTGATGTTCTTTTTTAATTTTTATTTTTTATTAAATTAGGGTTATTTCCAATCAAACATAAAACGTTACAATGTTGTTTTGCAAGTACAAGTAATATTTTAGAAAACGAGGAGTGTTTTAGATCTGATAAAGCACGTACTACGTGTTTTTTAAATGTCTTATAAAACGAACTTCTAAGCTTTTTAAGTTCGAAGAGGGGTCAAAATGCCCCGGCAAAAAACAAAACAACCAGCGAGTGAACAAAGGAAAAACAAGGAGAACAAAGAACAAAAGGAACAAAATTCAGTAGTTAAAGAGTTAATGCGCTAATTCATGAAGAATGTTTAGGATTTTATGTTTTCTAAGTCGAAAAAATTAACGTCTTTGTCACGCATAAAGTCACAAGCGTCTTTATTACATACAAAGACCCGGCACTGTTATGATTTTCCTTTGTATTTTCCTCGTCAACTCTTGATTACTTAATGAGTTATTGGTGAGACTTAAACAATTCTTAATTTTAAGTTTGACTTATTGGTGAGATTTAAACAATCGTATGGAGCTTGTCTTTAGCCTGTTGACTGTTCATGAGCGATAACGGAGCAAGAAGATATTCAGTGATAAGTTGGAAGTAAAAGTATATGCGGTGTAATAGTGGGAAAATGAATTAAAATAAAAAATTAACCAAACAAATAAACTATCGTAGCAGGTAGGGTAATACTTTGTTGATCGTATGGATATAAATATACATTCCTCAGCTATTGATCGTTGGAATCTGTTAATTTATTTCTTTACTCAACTGTCCAAGCTTCTTCTAAAAGGATTAGCCCAGTGACTAGTAGTTCTCAAATGTTAGTTGCCCAAACCCAATTTTTACTAGTCCTAGACTAGTGGACTGTCGATAAGGTCGATTGCTGTATATATCATACATTCGGAATGTTTCATCAATCATCCAAACGCCGAGATGTTTGTGGAAAAAATAAGTTGATAGTCGAGCTTTTTAACCAATTTTGAAACAACTTTTTAAACCACTTTTTGAAAGTATGATATAGATCCTACACAAGAATGGCTGCCAATTTTGTATTCCTTTATGTACATTTAGATTAGCTTTTCCAACCTCACCGTTGTTTTAAAATTCCTTTGAATTATACAAGTTGAGACTCCACGGGATAATTTAAGTTGGTGGCCATTCTTGAGGTCTAAGTAAGAATATCAAAGCCCAACAAAAGACTCGTAGAAGAGACATAATGAGAAAAATTTTTATTACAATCTAACGTTTCGTTGCATTTAACACAACTTCATCAGACAATAACGCAACGAAACATTAGATCTCAATAAAATTTTTTCCTTATGCCTCTTTTACGAGTCCTTTGCTGGGCTTTGATATTTTTATGCAGATTACAATTTCCTCCTGGTTCGTCCATCGCATCGATTCTTGAAGTCTGCTGCATGTCCAATGAATCCGTATTTCATGGGAAAACCAGGTCGAAAAAGATCAAGAATTTATGTTAATTGAAATCGGATATCCAAACGGTGAAACGCCGTCTCCGTACTAATTTCCTTTGAGTTTTGCTCATTTATTATGAACGACTTTGGCATATATAGATCGGTTCAGACTTAACGTGTAAGGTTCGTGGTGCAAGTATATGGAATATTACTTGATAAATTACTTATCAATTTGAATTCATGAATCTCAGTATCTAAAAAGATCCAAAGAGAACATGAAGAGATTTTTAGATAGGGTTTAAAGTTAGCAGAGGTGGAGGTAAAATTTCAGTGTTCATGAATCTGTAAACACTTGCCACTATTTTAATGTGCAATTTGGCACATTAATTTTATATTATCATTTTGATCGGTGCAGTTCACAGTTCCTTATTGTTCCATGTTTACTTCGGCAGTTTACATATTAAGATTGGATAAGCAACACAAGGCAGCTGTTTCAATTAAACGTGAAAAACATTTTAAAATTAACAAACTTGATAAAATTACCACTTATAACTCAGTTGATGATTAGAAATTTGAGAGCTTGGATATATGTTAAGATAGATGAATGATCTTCAAGCTCTGTACTCACCGGTCATCAGTAGGTTGCGGGTTCGATCCCCGTCTGGGGCTCAGAAATCATTTTCTGAGTACAGGGCTTGAAGATCATTCATCTATCTTAACTTATAACTCACTTGTTTTGATGAATATGTGTTGTTTTTAATTGAATGTTAACCATTCAGTAGACAAGTTTTTATTCTTTTGTTTTTGTTTCGTTCTTCCATTAATTCCATCATTGTAATATCCATGTCCGAAGCGAGTGCAGGAGGTAGTTTACGAATCAGAAAGTGAAGAATCATCGGGCAGTGGGTCAGACAGTGAATACTTAGCGCTCTTTACTAAACACGTGTAGGTTGCCAGAAGGATTAGATCCGGCGAATCGAAAGACACAGTAACGGTAAGACTAGGAGACATCGATGCTAACGTTGAACCAGACAGTGGACCTACCGTGAACGTCATGGACGAGTACCAGTTTAGTCACTCTCACACCGATCGAACGAGGTAAATCAACTCCAAACAAGCCGTGAGACCCTTAAGACGCTACAATCCGATCTCCGGGTGAAGGGTGAGTTCCGAGTGACCATTAGGCACAAAAACCATGGGGCCGACGGGCGATTCGTCATCATCAAAGGCAGAATAGACTCGCCGCCCCTCTTGTGCAAAGAGACACTCATCGAGCTAGGGATGCTAAAGATCGACCCGGAAGGCAGGACCAAAGAAGCAAACGATCTAAGAATCAAGACCGTGATAGCGGCATTGAAGGGTGACTGTATCATCAAATTCCCAGAAACTTTTGAAGGCATCAGCTGTTTCCGAAACAAACAAACTGGAGAACCAATTAAAGTCAGACTGGAAGTGGATCAGGAAGCAATTCCAGTCGCGCAGAAGCCTAGAAATGTAGCGTATTACCTGCAACAACCACTGAAGAAATGGCTGGATCAAGGAGTGGAAGAAGGAATATCTGAACCAGTGCCAGACGGAGAACCGATTACCTGGTGCTCACCACTGGTAGTCCAACCCAAACCGAAGTATACAAATGTAGAGAAAGAGAAACTGGAACCACAGATGATTAGAGCAAGTATAGACATGCGAGTGCCGAATCTGTCAATGAAGAGGAGCCGTTGTGTTCAGGCACCAAGAGTGGAAGATTTTATCCACAAGTTCCGAAATTGCAAGATATTCTCCAAGGTAGATTTGAGCCAGGGGTACCACCAACTTACACTAGACCCCAAGAAGAGGAGCATAGCAACTTTTAGTACACCCTGGGGTAACGTTAGACCCAAACGACTTGTATTTGGGGCTAAGCCCTCACAAGACGTGTTCGATGAGGCGATGTTCAAAGTATTTGAAGCCATTCCCAACTGCATTAACCATAGAGATGACATCTTGATCGGCGGTAGAGACGAAGTAGAACATGTGGAGATCCTGAGTAAAGTCCTTCAGTGAGCGAAGGACCATGGGATAACTTTAAATAAAGAGAAATGCGAGTTCGAGAAGGAAAAAATTGAATTCTTCGGGCATGTATTCTCCAAGGATGGCCTTAAACCATCACCAGACAAAGTGAGAGCAGATAAAGAGCGTAGAACTCCCCAAGACAAGGAGGCAGTACGAAGCTTCCTAGAGATGGCAGGACACTTAAACAACTTCATCAACAATTACGCAACCGCAGCTGTATGGGCTGACAAGCAAAGAAGTGAAGTTCTACTGGGAGAAGAAAGAGGAGAAAGCATTTTTCAAGATAAAAGAGAGCATCTCAAGTGACAAGACCGTGGCCTACTTTGACCCCAAGCGCCCCATCATCCTTCGGACGGAAGCAAACTACCATGAGAGACTTTCAGCAGCACTGTACCAGCAAATAGACAAGGGGATCCAACCGGTGCACGTCATCAGTCGAACAATGACCGACACCAAGAAGAGATACAGCCAGACAGAAAAGGATGCGTTGGCTATCAAGTGGGCCAAGGAGAGGCTAAGGGTATACTGACAAGGAGTATCAAGATTCAGAATTGTGACTGCACACAAGCCGCTATTACCCTTATTTAACAAAGCAACCACAAAGATGCCGCCCAGAATTGAGAAATGGTGGATGGAAATGCAAGCCGTAGACTTTGAGCTTGTCCACGAGCCTGGGAAAGACGAGCAGGATCTGCTAGACCACCTCTCGCGACATCCCCTCCCGGAGACTGGGAATGATAACACAGAAAAGATTATCAAGTGGACTGTGGATGCAGAGCACGCGATAGTATTAACAAAGATCAGAAAGGAGACCCTAGAAGACAAAACAATGCAGAAATTAACCGAGAGAATAGCAAGAGGTGACTGGGAGAACTACAAAAGAGACAAGGAAATACAACCATACTACAAGGTCAGACAGGGACTGTCCATTGCCGAAGGATTAGTGTTCTGGAGAGACAGAATCGTACTTCCTGACGTACTTCAGAGGAAGATCGTCAAGATAGGGCATAAGCTGGGACATCTAGGCAAGACAAAGACCAAGCAGATGCTCCTAGAGAAATACTGGTTTCCCAGCATGGACAGCATGATCGACTAAGCCATCGAGCAGTGCTACAACTGTTAAGTAGCATCGAAGAGCCACAAGGAAGAACCGATCAAAATGACAAGTACTCCAAACAAACCATGGGACACAATATCTGTTGACTTCGGAGGACCGTACCCAGACGGACACTACAAATTAGTGGTGATCGATAAGAGGACCAAGTACCCAATAGTAGAATCAGTATCAAGCACCAAATTCAGTCCAGTGAAGGAGAGATTCAAACATATATTTGCAACCTATAGTACGCCAAGAATAATCGAAAGTGACAACGGACCACCGTTCACCTCCAAAGAATATGATGAGTTCGCAAAGGAAGAAGGATTGGAACTGCACAGGATTACACCGATTCACCCAAGAGCAAACGGAGAAAGCGAGAAGTTTATGCAGACTATGAATAAAACAGGACAGATTGCTAGCCTTGAGGAGAAGGATAAGCACGGACGGCAGAATGCGATTCATGATATGCTAGTTTCATACAGATCGACGCCACACCCAGCGACTGGGGTAACTCCCTGTGAAGCGGTGAGAGACGCCGCAGTAAGAACGAAGCTAGACCACACCAGACCAACCACAGAGAAAAGGATGGAGGATGAGAAAATAGACCTGAGAGATGCAGAATACAAAGCGAAGAGAAAGAGAAAGAGAGAGAACAGAAATACAAAAGAAACGAGACTGAGATTGGAGATCACGTACTAGTGACGCAACCAAAGAAGAATAAATGGATCACACCATACGAACCAGTATTCTACACCGTTATTGACAAACAAGGGTCAAAGGTAACAGCACTCCGAACGACCGATGGCAGAATAGTGTGCAGAGACATCAGCCAATTCAAGTTAGTAAACACTGTAATCAACACAGCAGACGAGACAGAGGTGAAAATTGACAGGAAGAACACACACCCAATTGAGATCACAGGCACAACAAAGCCCGAGAACCTAGAGAGCGCAACAGCACTAGAACAACAAACGGGTGAAGCAAGTCCAAGTGGCACAGGCCACACGGACGCAGAGGGAGATTCGGAAGGCGCCACAGGAAGTGCAGTAGCCGAAATCATTCAGGAAGCGAAAGAAGGTCAAGACATTCCAGAGCAGAGGACACGTCCAAGGAGAGAGCGACGCAAGCCGAAATATCTAAAGGACTACGTACTCAAGTAGAGAACTATAGAACTCTATTAGTCGTGTTGAACATTTACGTTAATACTCACTATCGATTTGACAGAGCTATGCTTTCTTTTGTTAGTTGGGGAGAAATGTACTATCCTCGATCCGTGACATGTAACGCCATGATATACAGTGCGTTCCACATTATTATGCAAATTAAAATTTTTATACAGGCAGAAAAATTTGCATATAAAAGGCAACGAAATTAATACTAGTGTAGTACCACACCCTCAAACATATTGTGGGTAAATTTCATCATATTTCCTTTAGTAATATAAATGTTATGATGAGATTGCGATAATTTCATAATATCAGATGTTCCAGATTATTAGGCAATTTATCATTACAGCAGGAAATGGGACGAAGACGAGACTTATCCGCTGAAGAAAAAAGCAAAATTATTAACCTTCTTGCTAGTGGTCGAAAATCTCTTGATATTGCCAAGGAAATCGAGCGGAATCACAGAACAATCAAGAGGTTTTTAGGCAATAGTAATGTTCGACGACAGAGGAGTGACAAAGGAAAGATCAGGAAGATAACAGGGCGGCAGATGACGAGAATTAAACGAGCAGCAGTTAAAAATCCTTTGTCTTCAAGCAAACAAATATTTGAGAGGGCTGGGATTTCTGAAATTCCCAGAACATCCAGATGCAGACATCTTCAAACTATTGCTAAGATGACAAAACCAGCCATTCGATCACCTTTGACAACCAGGCACAAGACGAAACGTCTTGAATGGGCTCGAAAATACATCAAAACAGATTTTCAATCCGTTTTATTCACGGATGAGTGCTGTTCAACGCTTGATGGCCCGGAATAATTCCACCACCACAGCAAGGTGGTGGTGGAATAATGTTTTGGGATGGAATTATCGGTAACAAATTTGTTGGCCCTTTTAGAGTCCCAGAAGGAGTGAAGATGAATGCACAAGAATATGTGGCCTTTCAAAACGCACTTTGTTCCTTGGTTTAGGAGGAAGGGCGTAGCCTTCAATAAAAAGATGATGTTTATGCAAGACAACGCTCCTTCGCATGCTGCTCGCTTTACGCTGCAATCCCTCCCCACATTAGGCATCAAAAACGAGAAAATAATGGTTTGGCCTCCGTCCTCACCTGATCTTAACCCAATAGAAAACTTTTGGAGTTTATTAAAAAGGAAAATTTATGCCAATGGTGACTTCCAAGGACGAGTTATGGAATGCCATAGTAACATCTGCAGGTGATATTGATCCTGAAGATATCGGAAAACTCACGAAATCTGTTGATGATAGACTTATTGAAGTGATTTACAAGAAAGGGACATAAATTAATAAATAATTAATATAGTTTGTGGCTATCTATCAACGTTGCATTTTCTGTCTGGTGCATTAGGTTAACAAAGTATTGGAGTAATATTTATGTTCATATTTCTTTCTTTTTGTATTAATTTTTGTGGATTTTGTTGTGTTTCCTAACATTTACATAATAATATGGAACGATGGAATCGATGACTTTTTATATATATCGTTTTACATTTGCCGGTCTTCAGTGGATTTTGCTCAAATTTGTCTCACAAATTTATTACCATGCAACTAATAATTTTTCTCTCATGTTCCTGGATCTAACCAAATAATTGTTGAGTAAAGACCATAATAATGATTTGCATAATAATTTGGAACGCATTGTAGTGATACTGCTAACCAATAATATATCTGTGTTCCTCGCGCCTAAGATTGGCGTGTTAGTTAGTTGTTACAGTCTTGACAAGGTTTCATTAATTGAATTTACGACAGTTAACCAACGGTAAGCGACTTCGACCAGGTTCCGATGGGGGTTTTGGAGGTGTGACCAGGTTCCACGCACATTTGACTACGTTTCAAGGGAAACTGACTGGTTTCCACCGAAAGGCGACTGATTAACACGCGCAGCGACTACATTTTGCACGCAAACATTCATACAATCGAACGAAAGGTATTACTACCCACGGAGGGGTGGTTATTTCATGTTTTGACCCAAGTCACAAAACGAAACTGTAAATCGAATATAGTTACGCATCTAGGAGAGGAAAATAAAAATCGGTTTTGTCTGGAAGATTTGCCTAGGTTCCAGAACCTGGTTGACTTGGTCTAGGTCTGCCGCTGAATAGCTGAGCTTTTTTTTTAACCAACTTGAAAGTGCTCGGATATCTAACGAAACACGCCTTTCTATTGTATAGGTTTTCATCGTTAACGAATCTGTATTCAGAATGAAAATCGAGTTAAAAGTAGTCGAAATGATATGCTAATTAAGATCAGACATCAAAATGACGTCCTGTTGGCTTTCTTTATGGTTTGCTCATAAATTACTGCTGAGGTTGAAATAATTATATAAAATGGAAAAGCAAGTGAACAACTTCAAATATCGTATGAATACATGAAAATATTCAGCCCCGCTTGATAACAACTGGAAAGCACTTGAACTTAAATATTTTAAAGTGCTACCATGATGAAAATGACATAGAATTTGTGCTATAACTTTTTAATATTAATGTTCGAGTGACTGATGATTAATTGAAAGTACTTTGTTTTTATGAACGTTTCTATACATGTGCCCTCCAAAGAAAGATTATCGCGAGTGAAAAGCTGGAAATAATCTTCAGTTTCAAGCGGGTTGTTGATTTGACTTGTGACTTGGAAACGGTTTACCATCACTGTACTCCTGGAAAACTAAAATCCCGTTTTCACTGTTAACATTTTGGGCACGGCACGGCTAAAATTTTGGCACAGGTGCCGTTATTTTTGAGCACAGCACGGGTGATTTTCACGGTGTAAACGGTGCGGATTTCTTAAAATTTGATACCTGTGCCTAGAAATTTAGCCGTACCGAGCACCTCGGTATATGTAGGTCGCAGCAAAGCAAATTAACTGTGCCGTGCCCAAAATTTGCCGTGCTGTGCCCAAAATGATAGGGACTTTAAGATCTAAGACGTGCACTTGAACGACCACGACCTTCGCAATTTAAACATTTAAAGAAACCAAGGTTTATTGACCACCGTGCTTGATTCTTGTGGCTTATTTTGTGACTCCGAAAACGCTTCAATTCGTCTAGAACGACTGTAGTCTTGGGTTAAGTTCAATCTTAAGTAACAGCTTTTTTCATTCCTCGAGTTGACGTCGTCCTGAAGACGTGAAAATAGTCTGGGTGACGTTGCATGCAGAGAAACAACGGTGTTGATATTTCTGTGGAGAATAAAAATTATTCATTCTCTTTGTTTTGAATGCAGAATTCTTGTGTTTAAAGGACGCAGTAGATACTAAGGTTCCTAATGTTACAGTACAAACGGGGTTTAGTAAGGTTGAATTAACTTTTCAGCCTAAGTTTTTGTGTAGATAATTCGACAGAATTTTATCACAAGAGCGAGGTTCAAAATTCTAATTTAAATGCACAATGAATAACATTAAATTGGCAACTAATTTTGCTTAGGGTCTAGTATTATAATATCATTCACTCGGAGTACTTCGTCTGAAATCCAAAAACTTCAAAGTCGACTTAAAAAACTTGGTTATGACTTTATTTTTGAACAAACGTCTCCATGTTCGTACACATCTCGTAAAATACTCCTCGAGTGTGATATGTTAATAAAAAACAACAGTTCACGACAGAAGTATCGTTTAATACAAAAATAAAATTTGCTTGATTTAATGACTTTATCGAAGTAAAGGGGAAATATTTTCCAGTGAACCAGGTGATAATTGATACATACATACATACATACATGCATACATACATACATACATACATACATATATATATATATATATATATATATATATATGTATGTATGTATATATATATAAATATATAATAAATAAATAAGTATATATATTTATATATTTATTTTACTTTTAACTTTTACAATGCAAACATCTCAGCTCTTACTTTCCATTGTTGACAAACATTACGCTAATTTAGATACAGATATATAGATCACAGAAAATTTTACATTGCAAAACACACTTGACAATTTCTGCTGCAGATACTCTTAGAAGTGTAATTGTAATAATTGTACAGAATGTTTGTGTCACGTTCAAGCTTTTTTAGTTCTTTTGAGTTGTAAAGGTTGAACTGACTTGAGGAGAAAGATATAATACATATTTTATGAAAAATTATGTTTCTCACTTTGACGTCAAGCCAATAGGTGCGCTCCAGTGAACTCTAAAAAGACTGGAACGATACCTCGTTAGGTCTGGCTTTACAACTGAGTGAAGCCGATATGGGGACAGCCATGTGGGTCAAAAACACATGTGGGAAAAAATTGTATTTAATTGTTATTTTTCGTGGACAGTTAATACTAACAAATATACAGTCCTACCGACATTGTCTTTCACTCTACTAAGGACAAAAAAAGAAGAATGTTAAAAAAATCCAAAATTTGTGCGAAGTTTTTCACAATAGATTGCATGTTTTATCGCGTAGGGGACTGGGATGACCTGCAAATTGACCCACATGTCAGCCTCCATGTTGGCTTCAAAATACAGTCTGCAGGTATCGTTCCAGTCTTCTTAGAGTTAAATGGTGCGCTCCGTTTGGTCAGAAACTAGTCTACGCCTTTATAATTGTTATCGTTATCATTTCCAACATGATAATCATTTAATAGTCATTATGATTGTCATATTCATGGTCATTGTCATTGTTATCGTCATTGTCATTATAGCTATCGTTAACGTTATTATATTATTGTTATCATCATTATCGTCATCATAATCATCATTGTGATTATCATAATCATTACCATAATCATTTATCAATAGCACCAGAATCATCATCATTATAATTATTACTATTATTATTGTTGTTATTGTTGTTATTATCATTATCATCATTATCATTAGACGAATTATTATTGCCAATATTATCATTAATATCATCGTTATTGTTATCATTATCATTATTATTATTATCATTGTCTCTCTTTTATTACGGTTATTGTCGCTATTAGTTTAACTATCATTTTAATATCACCACTACCATCACGATTACTATCACTATCTTGAATGATAGATGAAAGATCGTCAAGCTCTATTCTCAGAAAAAGGAATTTCTGAGCCCCAGACGAGGATCGAACTCGCAACCTTCTGATTACCGGTGAGACGCTCTAGCCATTGAGCTACCAAGACTCAGATGGCGAGCTAAGGTTCAAGTTCGACATATGTGGGACCTAAGCAGAAGCCACTAATCCACTATATGTTAATAATGATATTGATGAAGTTTTATTAATTTCCAAACTAAAACCTTCCTTAAATAAGAACATTCGATCCTTCCGTCTCTCCATATTTTAATTTCATCATCTTCTACTTACCAACACCTCTCTCGTCATCCCTTAATTACATTCTCACTTACTAATTACTTGCCACCTCTTTCGTCATTCCTTAACAACACTCACCACTCCGCTCTATTTTTGTAATCGTTAAGCTTTAAAAGTTTCCTACACGTGTATATAGTTATCATTCACTCTGATGATTTTACAGGCTATGCAACGAAACGTTAGTTATTAAATATTATTTCCATTATCAACTGGTTCGTTTTTGTTTGTTTCAACTATGCTACTAAGAATAATATGCTGGGTAGTTATATTCTTGACAAGACTACGATTCCCGCCTGGTGTTTCAATCGCTTCGATTTTGACAAAAAGGTATAATTCATTTGTAAAAGGAAACAAAAGCGATAAATAAATATTATAATTTCTAGAATATAGATTTCACAATCACTATCCCTATTACTATCATTATTGCTATCACTATTGCTATATCACTATCTCTACCACTATCACTACCACTATGACTGTCTCCATCTCCATCACTCTCGCCATCACTTTGACTATCGACATCACCGTCGCGTTCACCATCAACACCCCCATCGCTGTGGTAGTTGTCGTTGTCGTTGTTATCGTTTTCACTATCATTATTATAACAGACTACCTTGTAAAACGGTTATTTTTTTTATATTTGTTAAATTTTTCCTTATACACACTGAGGGGATTAAATCCACCAAGTGTGGTTTCCAAGTATCCAATTCCTTTTGCATGGAGTCTCTACTCTTAACTATTTATTTTCTTTATAATATTGCGTATTAATGACTACTTTACTTCAAACTTCAGTATATAAAACTTTCTCTAATTAACGAAAAGCAGATTGAATAAAATGTCTACTTTCTTTTATAAGTAGTTTCCAAGCAATTCAACAAAATGTTCGCCAATCCACAATTAAGCTAATGGCAAAGTAAAGTAAAGTAAAGCAATCTCAAGAGGAATATCAAAGCCCAGCAAAATATCTTTACGAAAGCGATCGAGTCGGACACAGAAGTAAAATCATAATACTTAATAAAGTTCTAACGTTTTGTTGTATTATCACACCATACAGGGTGTAATAATATTCATGCATTAACCCTATAACTATATACTTAGGCTTTAGGCAGTTATGTAAATTATTCTCTGATGATGTTGTGATGATACAACGAAACGTTAGAATTTTATTAAATACTATGATTTTACTTCTGTGTCCGACTCGATGGCTTTCGTAAAGATATTTTGCTGGGCTTTGATATTCCTCTTGAAATTACTTTTTCCGCCTGGTCAATCCATAACTGATGTTTTAAAGTAAAGCAAAGTTAAGTAAAGTAAAATAAAATTAAAGTAAGGTAAAGTGTCTATATATATTGGATAACCCAATCAGCTAGCAAAACTGTTCTTCCTAGAAGTCCAGGAATGACCACCTTTCATGGGTCGGGTGTTACAATAGGAGAAAGCCAGAGTATCCTGAAAAAACCTGGGATGCTTGGTCGAGTCCGGCTGGACAACATTCTTCTCACATGTGACCAAGGAAACTTTAACCAAATATCCATGTTGAGCAGGAATCGAACACTAGTCACAGTGGTGACTGTCACTCACAACCACAGTTCCAACAGCTACCTCCGACCACCCACCTGTCCCCCTGGCATTTTAACCAATCGGGCTCTGGTACTATAGAGAAATAAATATCCTCAAGAGCCGCTTCCATTTGCAATTTTGCACGCTGCAATTGTCATCCTGATGTATGTAATAAACTCTTGAAAGTCAATGCAGCAAGATATCCGCTTATGATTCGCTGCAGTTTGCCCTTGACTCTCTCATCAGTCAAACACATACTTCAAGATGTCAATCGCACAGCGCAAAATTGCACGTGCAAACAGCCCTTCAGAAATCATATTTGAGTGGATCCATTAACTAGGAACTGAGTCAAAAATTCTGCAAATTTTTCTTCGGATTATCATGCATAATTTTCGTCGAAGACGCTTGTAAGTAAAGAAGTAAATGATTGGATTGTAAATGTTTGACGTTTTGGCAAACAGCGAGGGAAGTTCGTCGAATGGCTGATTGAAGTTTTTGTCACTAAAGACTTTTATGGACGATATCGTTGCGTATGGTGTCCATGCGAACAGAAAACCGACGATAACAATTAACAGTTGCTTTGAAATTTTCACTTGTGCGGCGCAGCTCTGCCTGGTAGCTCTAGATTGCCTACCCCACATTTCTTCTGCGTTGACAAACATTCGTCGGATAACGAGGAATTGTTTAGTGTATGATAAAGCTATTGCTGCGACCGGGATTGCAAAGAAAAACACCAAGAGAAACAAACAATACGAAGTATTTTTTGGACTTGCGGAGTTCCAAACGATCGAGCAATGGAAACCAAAACCTTCCAATGTGAATCTTGACCAACCTATTAGTGGAAAGCAGCTTGCCACAAACGCGATAATCCAACAGGCTGTGATAATCTTAGCTACGTGTTTTGTAGAGAGAAATCTATAAGTTGAATAAGAGAACGTGTACCAGCGCTCTAAGGCTATAGCAGCCAATTGCAGCATGGACGAAAGGCCTATCCACGCTGACGCAAAACCATACCACACACAAGCATTTTGATTTGCCGTCCATTTCCTTGAAATGGCGGAAGATAATGCGAACGGAGAAACGAATGATGTCATGACAAAGTCTCCGATCGCCAAGCTGAAGATGAGAACATCTCTGGGTTCCTTCAACATGGTACGACGCCATTTTACGTATGTAATTGCGACTAGAGCATTAGAAACGCTTCCAAAAAATATGATAAACGCGTAAGCAATGGCTATCGCTATTGCGTGAGCGTCGGAGATCGATGATGATTTATCGCTCATTTGTGCTGAATTTGTGCTGATTTTGAGATCACTAATTACCCTTTCGTGAGAGATCGTCAAGATACATGCCCACCTAAAACATAAAAAACAATACATTGGGATTAAAGACTTAAAGAACGGAGGCAGCGAATACTGCCTTTGATTTTGCCATGTCTATCTCATGGTGGACCGTAGAACTTATAAGACGGAATCAGTGCCGTACCAAGGAGGGGAACCTACTGGGACACTTGACCAGGGCGCAACATTTTATGCGGAGACAATAAAGCTCAAAAACCACTTGCAAATCCAGAGGTTCGATATTCTACTAGTACTGACCAAACAAGCGTGGTCAATAAGTTGTTTACCATGGGGCTTTACGGATTAATATAATTGACAAGGTTAAAGTCAGAGAACGATAGACTAACTTGTAGTTCTGCTGTCATTTCATGTAGTATTTCTTCACGAACTTCACTCTACGTAGTTCTCTTTCCTTTTCTGATTGTTCATAATACCCTTTCACTTCACATTTGGTCGAAAACTGTAACTTTTCTTCTACACAAACATGGTTTTCTTGCTCTGAGTGGCTAATACGAGAAAAAGCTGGCCGCTTATGAACCAATCAAATTGCAGGATTTCCGCATTCGCGCCGCTCGCTGCCACAGCCATAAAATAAAACCTACGTATTTGAAAGTACATATAAAACAAGTAAAAGAAAAAGTAGACGATTTTCAACCGGGCTCACGATAAAATCATGTCACAATCCTGTGACAAAGATTGCATTCCGATTCAGCTTTTGTTATTTAACCTCTTTCGATCCAAAATCCTTGCCCTTCATGATTGAAATCGTCTGGCATTAGCCGAGAAAGATCAAAAGTTCGGATATAGGCCAAAAAGATTTCATTCCAGTAAACCGGATTGAAATCTTATTCTAGGCGGGAATTCTTCCGTACCCTAGGACAGGTTTTATCTCGGGCTCAGATTCTCCATGTATTAAGTTTTATGTAAAGTGTTCAGTATAGTTTCAAAAGTAATTTAACTTTACGTGCACAGTCTGATAACCCAAGCCATCCATTCCTTTTTGAGATGATTAATCCTTGGTCTACATGTTCAGGGGCGGATTTTGGTGAGGGCACACCGGACACGTGCTTCCTGGTTTTTGACTAGGTGTCTTGCGACTTTTTGCTTGATTACAAAACACGAATATTAAAGAAGATTGATGATTATTTTCAAAGAGAAATGAATTGGAACGAATTGCAAAGAAAAGAAAGGGCGATTGAAACAAATTCAAATTCGTACAACAGCAGAAACAAATGAAGCGTAAAAATTCTTCCACTAAAACGCAAATTAGTGGCACGAATTTTTAAAAAATTCTGCAACCTCCCCTCTTCTTAAAATTCTTGATCCGCTCCTAATGTTAAACATGACATAAAAATAGATAGCATGCGCTTGAGTTCTCAGTTTCATCTCTTTTGGTTTTGCTGACCGGCATTTGAAATAGCAAATGAATTTCTATCGTTCTTATCTCGTCACTTTGTTGCTGGCTTTTTAATCTTATTGGTCAGTTTTGAGTCATTTGAGTTTTTATTTAAACCTATTTGTCATTTTTGCGTCATGCGACTTTGTTAAAAATATCACCTAATTGTAATATATCACTTCACGCTTCTCTCCGACGAAGGATCTTCGTTGGAAACGACTGTCCTCCACTCGTATGTGCCGGCAATTACCTGATCCTTCGACTTTCTACACTGTATTTAAATATGTTTGCTTTTATTCGACAAACTTAAACCTACATCCGTTTTGAAACGTTTTTACTCGCTACACATTCCTGCCACTGACATACTGGATTATATCTGCAAAAAAAGTTGATATAGTGTATGTATGACTACTCTTTTCTCCCAACTACGCCTCTGTTTCAGCTCATTTATAAACGACGCGAAGTGTTCCCACGATTAAAGTTCATGTTACTGAAATGAGTGGTCAAAATTAGAAACCTCCGACGTTGATGACTGTGAACGTTATCAAGATGATCGTGAAATATTGCGATAAAAGATAAGCGTGTCTACCGAAAATATTTTAGACTGTTGAATCGCCATATGTAGATGGAGAGCTGTTTTTGTATTTGCACGCCAAACAGCTCACCATCTACATACACAAGTCTCAGATTATTCAGGAGTCTCTGCCCTTACTGGTGAAAAACGTGCCACTGCCACCCCATCCAGTATTTTAGCATATATTTCCGAAACTGGCCAAACTGCATTCCTTGACGACTTTAGAATTCTTTCCTCTTGTTCTTTACCTTCACAACTTTTCGTAAGAGAAAGTCTCTTAATTTCCAAAGTTAAAGCCTCTTTGAATGGCAATCTCAGCTCCATTCCGTTGTTTTTTGTTCTAATTTTTTCTTCTTTATTTCTGCCACTACATTGCTTGTGATTTGACACCTTCATTTACTTATGTATATTCGCTGTATTGTAATAATATTCCTCACTGTGATGATGTTGCGAGATGCAACGAAACGTGAGTTAGTTTAATAAATCTTATTTTATTCTATGGCTTTGTTCCGTGTTTTGTGCTGGGTATTGATATTCGTCCTTGTATTGTGTGGTTTAATTTAAAAGACCTTCTAGTAACTGTGCTCTCCATCAAAAATATTTTCCAGTATGGACACCTTTACCATTTGCTAACACAATAATTCTATGTAAACGGTACCCAACTCTGACAATTTCTGGGACTGAAGATTTCAGAGGGGAAATTCTTTCATTTTTGTCATTATTTAGGCATAAGTTTCTCGAAACAGCATGATATTGAATATATATGTCCGCTTGAGATAATTTCTTATTTCTTCCTGTTTACTATAGAAGAGTAAGAGAACGTTTTTCTCTCATAGTCCGCAGGCTAGGTTCTATCATAAGATTCTTAATCTCTGTCTTTGCAATTACGCTAAAATATCCTTCGTAAACGGATGTCTCTTTTAAA
Organism: Heliopora coerulea; assembly: GCA_030142905.1. Classification (NCBI taxonomy): domain Eukaryota; kingdom Metazoa; phylum Cnidaria; class Anthozoa; order Scleralcyonacea; family Helioporidae; genus Heliopora; species Heliopora coerulea. The sequence goes on from JASJOG010000098.1 coordinate 17,378, forward strand.
TATAGAGTAAAATGTACTATTATGTTTTCTGTTTGTCAGGTACAGATTGCCCACCACTGATATCAAATTGCCTATCGCGTGCTAAAAAACTCGGAAGTGTTTACATTTTAGTAAGTCATATTAGTTTCCTCCGTCTACTTTTTCCAGCCATTAAAGTTATAAATATTTTTGTTTATGAGCATTGACGGTAACTCAAAATTAATTAAGCTGAAATAAACATAGTATATGCATATGATAAAAAAAAGTTGATGGTTTGGTATAGCTTGAATTAGCGCAAAAGACACCTTTGACTTCAAAATAAGTTCTGTTGGTTTATAAAAAGGTTACAAATATAACTTTAGCGGCTTATCAATTTAATATCACAGCCAAATCCTTTAAAAAATGTTTTCATGCAAATCGCCAAAATACCTCAAACAACCGCGCTTACGTCAAGTTTGCCGTATCAGTGAGATCAGAAATTTATGATTAATTATTGGCATGAACGTTTGACGACACCGGGCCGTAAACTTCGTTACTTTATAACTCCCTTATCTTTGGAATAGACTGCAGTGAGTTGATTAGAGGGCGTTGTTTTGGGGCAATAGTAAGACTAAGCAAACACTACATGTAAATTTCAGCGACGATGTGATTTTAAAATATAGTGTTTAATTCAAAACGAAAGGAATAAGTATTTAGTGAGTCTCCAGAGTGTTCTCTTCAATGTCCTTTTTGTATCAGTCAAACTGTGCATTATGGGAAGAATTGCTCGCCGACTGTTTCAAGACAACGATGACCCTTAGAACGTCAACAGATATCGGTTTTTCTATCGTAAACTATCTGGCTAGAGTTGCTGGGGAACGTTTCAGTTTGGAAGGAGTCCTTTTCTCAGTTCAAAACAACATTAGTGATGTCTTTCTTGTTGAGATGCGAAAACCTGCCAAACGTTGTCATATTCCCAGCTTCCTTAGAGAAATATTACAGAGATTATTTCAGGTTGGGGTGATGTAAGTTCAGGCAGAAATTCTCGTCCATAAGCAGGACAAAACGTCTCCATAAAAATCAACTTGTTATTAAATTACAAAAATTTTGTTCCAGGCCAAGCCTTCAAAATTTTGCCTAGATTAGCTGGCATGAAATCTACCCATTTAACTAGATCATAAAACGCTTTAATATAAGGACAAGGACGCACCAAATGAATTTACTTGGGTTTTGTTAAGACTGGCTTGAATCAAAACCTAAATCGAATATAACATCATCACAGTTATGCACAGAACTGACAAGGTTGGAATCCATGTTCGATTAATTGGTTTGCTTGCTTAAAAATAACCCAATATTATTTTCTTGTTCGGGAACAAGAACAGTCAAGGCCTGTTTACACTTAAGATTTTGCCCCACTGAAATGATTGTTCACTCTGACGTATGTAATTAACTCTTAGCAAAACAATTCCTGTTTGCTATTCGCTAGCAAATGTTGCAATTCCTTCGGAAAACTCTTGTGACTAAATTTGACGTTTTGACCAAAGGACAGCCATTTCATTCCAACAAAGGGATTTAGCTCGAGAAGTCAGTATTCCCTCACTCAGGTTTTGGCATTTCCTGGATATTTTTGCATTTTCTACGCATGATAATCTGCACGGTACGGTTGTTGCATACAATTGTTCATCCTGATGTATACAATTTAGCAAAAAGAGTTTCCAGGATGTATTGCAACATTAACGAGCGAAAAGCAGTCAGATTGATACTCTTATGAGATAATCACATACCCCAAAATGAAGAATCATATAAGACAGCCATATCTTGAAGATGTTATTGTTAATCAGATGTCATGCTGCATGGATTGAAACGCCATTATTGCATACACCAGGATAACAATCTCGAGGCACAAGATTGCACTTATAAACACGCCTTCGGAGTAGCTCCCCAAAAAGGTTCCTCTTTTTGTATGCGTATAAGTAAAAGCGTGTTATAGCATTGTGAACTATTGTACCTTGAACGTGTCCTTCCTTGAACGTCTGATGGGAATATTTCGAGAGATTTAATATAGTTCTTACTTTGGCAATCTGCAGCAACAGCGAGGATGAAATATTGTATTATTTCAGCCATGGTGATAGTGCTCAAAACTCGGGTCCTGAATACTTTGTTTAGGCAATCTTTTAAAATCCTGTAAAGCTCATTTCCCACATTAGAGTCAGTCATATCGTCATTATATTTGGTTGAATTTCGTTGAAGAATAACGAAAATTTTATTCCCAAAATAATTGATAGAAACTTTAAAAGTAAAGAAACTATTGTGATTGCGTGCCCTTATATGTTTTGCCTACCTTACTCCATTAGCCAATCAGGTTAAGCGTGACGTCAATTCCATGCAAGGGACGAAGTTTTCCCATTCTTTTAAAGTATACAAATATGACGGGTCTGTCACTTTGATAAACGTAGATTTTATTCCTTTATCATAAAGATATGTATGAATGTGATAAGATCAAAATAGCGCGACTGTGATACACCTTTTTGCGATAGTAACATCGCAGGCCCGCAGCTGGGGATCAACTGCAGTGGTTCATATTAGTGTGTTAGTGATTAGACCTTTAAGATAAAGACGGTAAGGCTGCTGTCGAGAAAGTTTAACTGTTTTAGTAAATGGTAATACATATACTATAGCAATGACCCGCAGTTTTGCAGATTTTTCAAGCAAGAGTTGATCATAACCAATGTTCATCACGGGATTAATGTTACACCTTCCTAGGGCTCGCAAGCGACACGGGCATCCGTATTGTCTTTAAAACGCATAGAAATTTGTTTGCGTTGTCAACAAATCTCTGTGAACCTAAATTTTGCAACTGGTACGAATATTTAAATGCACGTGTTTTCAGTTCGCTCCTCATCTCGGGTCTCCGAACGAAAAGACCTCCAGGAAACTTTTTGAAATTTAAAATTTATTTATTTTATCTATTTAAACTTATTTTAAAACGGTAACCCTTAAGCAAACGTAGGCTGTCGTTTTTCAAGCGGCCATTTTAAGCTCAGGGATATTATCCCGTACCTTTTGTGGACATTGAAACGTTAGAAAAGAGTCTTTAATGTACGTAATATGTTTAAAAAGCAGAGTTTGTGATGTGTTAACGGTAAAATTAAACTAACTTTCGACCAGACCATGGAAGCGAAAAACTTTCTTTTAGTTCACCAGTGCGGATATAAGACTGCAAGGTATTTTAGACTGACTACAATTCCAGTTTACTTCAGGATTGTGAAGTTTGCCTCGTTGGCAGAAAATAAATCGTTCCTGGCAGGCCTAGGTCCTTTGAGTCTTTTAAATATGGATTAGATTGCTATTGTCTAGTAGAAAACCATTAGGCGCATCGTCCACGCCATGTTATATGCTTGAAAAACGTCTCTGACCAAAAACCATGGCAAGCCGACATCTTTAACAAATATAAAACATCTCCGTAGAATAACGTCATCTTGGAAACTTACGATATGAGTCAATGACAAGACGAAATTTTGATTGAAACTGCAAAACAGATTTCAACCAAAATTTCGTCTAGTCACGGACTCATATCTTGAATTTTCAAGATGACGTTCTTCTTCGAAATACGTTTTATCTTATAAACGTCTCTGATATGTTCCACGAACAGCTGAATATCTATTTTATGGCTTAAGTAATGAAAAGTAACAAAAGCACGAAACGAAATCAACAAATTTGTTGCTTTTTTTGTTTTCGAAGTTTAAAAACCAAAAATTGTTACTTTAATATGTTCTATTTTTTGTGGAGTTGTGACGTATTTTCCCCACCGAAGAAGAAAAAAACAGCGGAAGGTCGATGACTCACACAAATATTTTGTTTATACCGACAAACTAGTCTCTCTTATATGAGAAAATAATGCATGAATTATTCACACCTATCGCCGCGAATGCCAGAAGCTTCAACTATTCAGCTTTTAGTTCCCACAGCTAGACGTAAGTGCGTGAGTCTTTTTTAGGAAAGTAATTAAAGAGCATGTCTTGTTTCTGAAATCATCCTCCTCAAAGTAGGCGGAGTGATGGGTGCGGTAATGTTTATGAATGCACGTGCTGGCAGCTGTGAATGTCGATGAGATCCTCAATTCGTAAATTGCAAAATTTGAACCAAACTTCCCGTGTGACTTCTCATGTTCAACTTTAGACGTAGCTTTGACTTCATCCACTTCGGTGGTTATCCAGTACGTTTCTTGAAACATACTGAGCGATTAGTAATTCATGATTTATGTTCAAACGTTTTATTACGAGTGTGAAAATAAACGTCTTATCTCTGATGAAGCATGCAGGCTTGATGAACGAATACTCTTAGCTCCAAGAACATTCTAGCTATTCTGAAGAGGAATAAATTAAATCGTCTTGAGATTTTAAGACAATTAAAAATGACATAAGTTGACTTGCTGGTTGAGATTAGTATTTGAGCTGAAACTTCAATAAAAGCGTGCGTAGAAAATAAACAAAATATCTAGATAATGATGCATAGTCACAGCTTGCCAGTTTTACTAACTTTCAGACATTTGTAAGGAAAAATGGCGTCCCATTAAATTCAAAGGTTTTGACCCAACTTCAAATGTGTGCTATATTACCTCTAGAATCGTGGATTAACAAATTAATGTACCCTGGGCCTTTGAGAATTGGTTTTCACTGAAGTCAACTACAGATTAAATAATGTTGTCGTGGCTCGTTTGATTGTGATTCCTATGGCACCGATATCAAATCTTCTGCAGCATCCATCCCTTAGGGCCCAAACCAAATGAAGTTACATCGTGCCACAAATGACTTTTTTGCTTATGGCCCAAAATCGCATGAATCATTTGAATGACGATCTGAAAGTCCTGCATTAGTTTTAAAGTAATCTCTAGGTGGGCGGAATGATGGGCGCGGTATAAAATAGGCGTGCAGCTGTAAATGTCAATGAGATTCTTTCCTCATTGAAAGTTTTAAACTTAAAAGCGAAATTTTCATTTCACTAGTCTTCTGTGTCTCGAACACTGTTTAGTCTGATGGCTGTGACTGGGAAGATTATCCAGGATTCTTCTTTAAAACATTTAGCTAATGCAGAAATTTGGTTAAACTCAGTCGTTTGTTTCTGAACTAGTTTAGTGTACAAACGTTAGCATAAGGAAAGGAAAAAAACGGCAAAAACCTGGGAACACGAATACTAATTTTTTCTGCAATGAAAGGTTTTTGCTTAAAACACCAGAGCGTCTTTCTCGTCTTCTGGCCGAGCATTATCTCTTATGGTTATTGTTTACATGGTTGAAACTGCTTAGGTTCCATTTCATTTTTAAGATTACTGTGAAAATAAAATGCCTTTTTGTGAGTGAAGAGGACTTATGGAATGTAAATCCATCGCTTTAAATAAGTCTTTGCATATTTAACGTTTCAACTTAGCATACTTCGGCCTTAATCCACCTAAACGCGTGCAAAATGATCTCACAACACCAGTATTCCTAACGATTGATGTCTATCCGGTGCAAAAGGAAATGAATGGACAAATTAAGCTGATCGGAAAGTCGTCTAATTTTAACAAGAAAAAAACCCATCTTCTTTCTCAACGACTGCAAGACTCGAACTAGCATTCATCTGGTTTAGCGATCGAAATAAAATTTCTATCCAATATATGTAAACAGCATTGAAGACTTCGGGCAGCTTGTCAACTTTCCTCCTTTTATTCATAACTAAAGCTAATTTCTCTACAAAGGTAAAATACTGGTCCTAATCTAAAATATCAGAGAATCCTTACCTCTAAAATAACAGATTGACACATCGACTTGCACCGAACTTTTCACATTTAGGCGGCTTATCTGGTTGGATTCTTGCTGAGTTGATGTCAAATCTCCTTTAGAGCTACTTCCAGCGCTCCTGTTCCGGACGAAGTTTCACCTTGTCCTAATGGTGATTCTCCTGATGGATGATAGACCGACCTTCAAACGGGCGAAAGTAAAAAGAATGTCTCGTCATCGAGCTCTGGTTTTTAAAAAAATTGTCTGCCTTAAAGTGGGCGGAGAGATGGGTGCGGTATAAAACTGCGTAACGTGTGCAGCTGTGAGTCGATGAGATCCCGTCTTCTTTTTTAGCTAGTCAGATACAGACAAATTCCCTCAGGAGCGTCCTCTCCATGATTCTGCTGTAACCATTTGATCTTAACGACTGTGAGGGTTTTCAAGTGTTTTTCATGGAATATATACCAATCATTTGGTAATTAGTGAGTTTTTGTTTGTTCATTTTAAGGCTTACCTTTCATTTAATCGTTAGTCCGTTGGAAACATTGGCGGCCGAAACGGTGTTAGACGGCATTAACAGAAACAATAACAATCCATGCATCGCTTTGCGAACTGTTGTCAACGACGTGTAAAGTTAGAATCGGTTCTGTATTTACGTATTGTTCATGTTTCATCAATATGACGGCGAAGTTGCATGATTGTATTGTCATTTAAAAAGGCTGGTTGCAGCACTTGTTGATTAACGTATGGCCAACTGTTTGCGATTATATGTGAAAGACGAAAAAGATTCGATGAATGTATTCACCTAGCAATCCAAACAATCGTACCATCCGTAAGAAAGAGTCCTTTCATGTTTTTTTTTTTTCCTCCAGTATATCTTATAGCTTAGATATACCTATAGATATACCAAGAATCCGAGGCGAAGGATAACACGAACAGGTATTTATAAAGAGTAAGGCATCTGTGTGGCTCCAACAGGACTGGAAGTCAAGCAGGTCGAAAAGCCAATTAAACCTATCTGTCTGACCACCTCGACTTTTTAATGCAGTGGAAATTGACATCAATGCTCATGCTGATCGAGGTTTGCGTTCGAATGAAATTTCTATCCTACAGCGTATGAAGAGCTCGTAAGGCTTTGTAGCAGATGGGTAGTTTTGCTCCTGTTAATCATAAAAAAATGATATCCTAAGGAAAAAATTACATTAAATGTGCAAAGTTAAAAGACTCGACAGCTTTTGCCACAAGAGTTTCGGGTTAACTAGTCAATTTTCCCCGACATTTTCATAATTATGTTCCGCAGAAGTCACACAACATTCTGAAAATATAATTGTCACTAATCGCTGCTGATTCGAATAGAACTTGTATCAAATTTTCTACTACAGCCGTCACTGTTCACCTAATCCAAATGGAATTTCATCCAATCTTTACTGTAATTTTTCTCATAGCTAAAGAATACATTGAGCCTTACCCGTGATGAATTTGAAAACACTGTCTTATGATTTTCCAGTTGTTTTGAAAAAGTCTCCTTATTGTGGGCGGAGTGACGGGTGCGGTAATGTTTATGGATGCACGTGCAAGCAGCTGTGTATGACTTTATATTCTTTCCGAAACTCAAGTTATAAAATACGAAACAAAGTTCTCTTGTTACTTCCGTATAAGTTCAGATAGATCTCCGTCTTTTTTTCTGTCACTATGATGTTGCTCAATGTGTCGAGACATTCATGTAGTAATTTATTATTGTTGTTCTCCTTTATTGTTTTTTTCTTGAATGAAAAGGACTTAATGATTTTATATCCCTAGCAGACCGATTAATCTTTTCTGCCTTAGGCATGAGTTTCCCACAAATCATTTGCTCCATACAAAACGTTTGATTGTAGTCTAGCTATGCGTAAGCTGGCATACTTGAGAAAGTGTATACATTCTTAAAAGTCAGTATTCCCACATGAGAAATGCGAACTCAATTGGAAAATTATTATTACCAACTGGTTTTATGTAAATGTCTCCATAATTTTTACGCATAGATAACTTTCAAATAATCGTCAACTGCTAGACAAAAGAATCCCAAGACATAGACGTCTATGTAAACATTAATCGGTCGAGATTCTGGTTTCAGAGGTTTTTGTTGGAATGTTCTCTTCGACTAAATGGCGATGAGTGTGTTGTGATTTTCGACAAGTTCTTCGTATTCTCAAATAGAGGCCTCCATTTTTACTCTTTTTTTATTCTTCTTTTAATTTCATATATTATTATACAGTCAGGCGGAGTCCATTACAGCACAATTGTATCAAAAATAAAATATAGAAGACTGGAGAATCAAAATAATGGATTACCATAAAGCAGGCTTTTTTCTTAATTTTTTCCGAAGTAGCGATCAAGAGGAGACATCATATATTCTTGTTTGGCTTCGTCCAATATTTGAGACGAATTAACTGCTTTCAATTTCAACATGAATTTTGGCGCTCGCGGATTTATTTTCACAGTGAAACGATAATTATGTATGAGCCTAGCATAAAATCAAAATGGCGAGTTATTAGCAAATTGACAGCTGCATAAAAAAGAAGGCCAATGGTAATCCGGTCACTCAAAAATGCCGTGTGCAAGGTCGGGGACTGGTATGTTGTTGAACAAACCGTACGTAGGTACCGTATCGAAGCAAATCGATTTGGTCTCGTTCTTTTTTCTCTTGTATGGATCTCTCGCAAGTTGTTAACATTATTTGACCACTAAAGCCCGTAAATGATTTAAGACCGGCAAACGAAATGGCTTTCTTGGTGCCTGCGGCTGGTTTCGCTTTTGAGGTCCACCTCAGTAACTGGACAATTTATGACTTGACAGAGCATTTCTCAAAGTTAGCTCCTTGGACTATACATTTACCAACTGTTCACTTTTTGCAGCAACACTTTGTCTTGGTTCTTTCTGATTTATATGAACAAAAGACGTAAGGGAACTCGCTTGCTGTCAGGACATTTGCTAAGCAACTAAGTGTATTAAAACGACATTCTTCGCTGAAGTTGAATAGATGTCAATTAGTATAAATCTTGGGACTTTTCACGTTCTGGGAACCATTTACCTGAGCTGCACAATCACAGGTAAGTCTGAATCGAGTAGCTTTGAAGTACAAGTTCTGCGAACGGAATTGTTTTGAGCAGCTTTCAAAAGTAGCTTCCCGACTTCATTCTTCCCTAAGGGAGACTTCTTTTACGAAATATTATCACCTAAATTTTGCTGGTGTTTATTGATAAAGTAGAATGAAGATTCTGGTTCATTCATCTCTGTAGGACGATTATTTTTGAAAATTTTGCGGTATTTAACCGGACAGCGTTCATGGTCAATTGTTTGAGAAGTGGGATTGAACACTCGTCGTCCAGAAAAGTTGTCCTGGCCATGACAGTCTTTTGATGCTTTCTCCGCTTTCCACAAAATAATTTCATTGCCTCAATCAGGATTTTTTTCCCTACCAAATGTCGCCACATTGAATAGGTTTGGATGTATTTTCGGCTCGAAACAAAAATGCAAGGTAAGCAGCCACCAGGTAACTCGCTGCAAAGCTACTAGTATTTGGTCACCAAATTATCCTTCGGCAAAACAACTGTCCACTTCAGTCTTTCTCACTTCAAGAGTGATTTGTGCATGATGACCTTTACCGTATTCGACCGGTAATGCTTTCATCAGGATTTTAAAACCTCTCGAGAAAGTTTAAAGTCATCTTTGTGCAAATTTACCGTTGAACCCTTTGTGTTGAGGTGCCACTGATTGCTTAGTTGAAAATACGCATTAGTTGCAGGTTTATACTCCATTTTTCTTTTTTATTGATGTTTTGCCTGGGAATAAGTACGTCTTTTACTTCCCTTTTCTCGTTCTTCTTTCGACAAAACTCGCACACGGTTTGCTTGTCGTATTTTGTTTTATGTTTTGTATTTTCCGATTTTTAGTCAGCGATAAGAATGCAGAATTCGTCCATGTTTTCTTTGTTTATTTTGTCGGTTTCGTAATTCGTTTCATCTTCGTCACCAAAGTCTTGTACCTCCGGATGAATACTTAGCATAAATCTTTATCATAGCACATCTTAAAGACATTTGTAACCAACTTTAAGATAACGTATAATTTATCAATTTTTTAAGTCAAAAAGATGTCAGAAAAATATTCAATCATGAGCTGTCCGTAATGCCGGTATCCATTTGATAACCTATGAGAATGCTCCACTTTTAAGACGGAAAGTTTAGTCATCTAATAAAATCTTTCTTTAAGGCAAAATGAGTGAGACGTCTAATAGGAAAAGGACAAGAATTACCATAAACCCGCAAATAATTCAGGGTATTGATCCTATCATTCGTTGTTTAATAATTTAATTGTAAGGATGGACATCTTATCATTTGTTAAGCCGTTGAACGTTATTCTCACCGAACTTTTTGTTTTAATAAAACAGAATTGAAATTTTAAACGTAAATATGACTATAAACAGTTTAAATATAAAATAATTTCCAGTTTGGATTATTGTTTATTTGCGGCCAAATTCTGTGTGGATTTTTTTTTATTGCATGTCCTGTTCCAGTTATAGTCAGGAGGATTTGTCTTTTTGAGAAATTTAAAAATATATCATTGTTACTAGGATTCTCGAGAGATATATTGGAAGGGTGGACGAGGGGTTGTTGCGTGCATGTATTTCTAGTATTTCTGTATCATTGTTGGGCAAAAAATCGACGCAAAAAATAAAAAAAAACTCTTTTCTATTTTTTGAAAGAATTATTCTTTAAAAAAAATTCCGTTTTTCTTGAAAGTTGGTCCGGCCATGGACAGACCAACCGGACCGGCTCCTTCGGACCTGTTAGAATAACACTCACTCGAAAGCTTTACTAGTTGGAACCTAGCTGTCAGGAAGTCGATTTCCCAGCAAAGGATGTCGTAAGGGATAGACAGGTTGTGAAGCTTTTCCAAAAGGATGTGGTGGTCAATAAGATCGAAGGCTTTCTTATAATCAAAGAGAATTATCCTCACTGCTGCTCCTGCGCTATCTGTAGCTTGGGCTCACTTATGAATCATAGAGATGAGAGTTTGAGTTGTTGACGATTTGGGAATTGCACCAAACTGATTTGAATCTATAACTTTTAGAACTGTTTGGGCAATATATTTCGACAATACGAACTCTTCAGCCATTGTGGAGATTGTTGATGTTAAAGAAATCGGTCGAAGATGTTTATTAATATCAATAAAGGGCATTCGCTTAGGTATCTGGATGACATTAGCATATTTCCAAACGGACGGAAATTTCATTACTAGAAAGGAACGATTAAGAATAGAACAGATTGGTTGAGGAAGCTAAGTACTTCAGTGTATTCTCTCAAGAGCCAATTCGGAAGACCATGAGGACCAGAAGCCTTCCGCAGGTTTATTTTAGAAAGAATTTGATAAACATCAATTTCAGTTATTTTGACTGGGGAATCATTGAAGGAGTCATCCTGTACATTTTGAACCGCATTAACATCAAGTGTACCTGAGTTTTCAGAACAGAGCATGAGATTCGTTGGTCCTGGATTCGATTCCTGGACGGAAGCAAAAGAACTGTATCTTTTGCGATTGACGGTGTCTTAAAAATACATCATTAAAAAAGTTGGATGTCGGCCAAATAGAGATAAACCTTTGATACGATAGAAGTTTCAGTACGGTCTAAACGGAGACTTCAAACTGTCCAGAAGTATGGAATATCTCCTGAAGTATATCAATTTATAAAATAACGTGACTCGTCTACGAGCTCTGATTGGTCAATACCAGTATTTGGATAAGAGTATCCGAACACGGAAAATTTCCCGTCAAAACTGTACTGAAGTTTTGTTTTGCATGTTCAATCTTATTATTTTATGAAAGAAACACGTAACGGTTTTGTGAGTTTGAATACTGTGATTCAGACGTTTGGCATGTTGCTGGACTTTCAAATAGCTTAAAAAATTATGCTTGTTTTTCCTCTTTGTTACTGCGTTGAGGAGGATTTGCTTTGTTGACCAGGGTTCGATCTTCATAAGCTTGGCTCTGATTGGTAGTTATTAATTGTCATGGGAATTGGTTACTTCGTTTTGTTTATTAAGAAAACTGCCTTTCATCTGTCGTTATTTCTCACCATTTAAAACTTTCGACCATGTTTGCGCAATTTTTTTACTAATGGTCCTGGGTACGAGGTTGTTGTGAAACATCGTTCACAATTACATGACATCTTAAGCAGACGTTGCTTGAGAAATGACTTAAAATGATACTAAACGACAGCTTCTCTTTCAAACTGTTTCTTCATTAACAGTTAAGGATATATATACTTGTTGCATTGAAGAAAACAATCTCAGATTTGTGTGATCATATTATCTTTTTCTGCTTATATCATGGACTGGCACACGGGATAAGTAGAAAATGTCGACCTCCTTTATGAAACGCGTAAGACAAACATGAGGCCAAGACGTTAAAATACATCTCGATTTACACAAAGGAGTCATTGTTCAGAATGGAATTTAACCAGGTAGCAAGCATGTCCATGTATTCAAGTCAAAAACGCACACTTTAAAATTAAATTCTAACTAATAAAAAGTTGACCTTTTGGTTTATTGACTCAGAATATCACATTGTACGTCATCGATAATTTATGGGCACATTTCAAAGTGGCAACATTGGATTAACAAAGCATTCTCTGTTTTGAACTTATTTTTTCGATCTTTCTTATTTTGAATTACAACATTCTGCTAAATCTGAATTACGGTTGTTAAAGAGGGCTGTAGTAATCATCTTCAGTGTATGGTTTGAATTTTATTAAGCCCAGAAGATTGTTCAGGTGGATGAAGTTCACAATCAGTGAAACAGATATCAATCCAAACAGTTAAGGTTTCAAAATACAAAATGACTTTACAGATGCAATGACGCTTTGACGGATTTTAAATAAAAATTTCTTCATTCCGTTCCTCAAATTTTCTTTTAAATTAGATCCTGTCACATCTACGTTGCTTACACTAAAACTTTCGATCAGAGAGTAAGAAATACATTCGAAGATAGAATGCTAAAGGATAAATCACTGTTAACATGATTACTTGGTACATTTTTTCTTATGCTTAATTGAATAAACATCAGCAAGATCTAAAAATTTTTAGATCTATACTGTTGTGAAGAAATGTTTTTATACAGCTCAATACAGTTAGCGAGGATGAGATTAGTAAGTAAATATTTTCCGCCATAATGTGAGACTCATTTGTAATATGTATCTTTATATATCTTTATAGAATCAAACACAAATCAGTTTTACCTTTTATTACGGACGGGTTATCTAATCATTTGAAAAGGTAAGCAATATGCTCTGATTTAAAATAAAGCAGATTCCGAAAAATGCGGTTCTTGACTTGTGATTCAAGTAAATATAAAAGAATGGATAAGTAGGTAAACGGTAATATTTCGACTCTATTTATTACCTTTTAGTCCATTCTGTTTTTTACTTGAACACAAGTTAAGCATGACATATTTCGGAATCTGTTTTATTTTGTATTTACTAAAACTGTTGGCAAGTTATGGTTTTTATGTTCTGATTTTCTGAGCACGGCAGCCAATTTGAAATTCACTGAATTCGTTTAACACGTTATATTACGAGCTTTTATAGATATAGGATCAACAGCCCAAAGATACTCCATCTTTTGACAACATAATGCACAACAGGGTGTCCTGAAGTAATCTCTGCATTGATTTCTAAATAGTTTTTGCTTCAAAGAAACCGACCCACTTTCACATAAAGGATCAGTCTAAGAGGACAGTGATATCTATATCTTAATTATACACATTAACTTTCGTTACTTTAAAAACACACAGAAAGAAGAAAACCGTTTTGCAATCAAAGCTTCGCAATTATTTCGCCTGTTTTGAACTGCTTATAGTAGAAGTAACATTTTTGGTATGTTTCCCACGATTATAGCTGTTATTAGCAAAATCCCTGTGTCCACTATTAACATCAATAATTACGCTTCATTAAGGTTTGCCAGGTTTATTCTAGCTCCTCTGAATTATTGCGGGACATCGGTGATAGCGAAAGGTAAAATTACAAAATTAATCACGAAACGATTTGTCGAGTTTTAGGCCTCATGTGCCGAATCAAATGCAAATTAGTTTGAATAATGATTTTGCTCAATAACACTAGACTCGGCAAATGAAAATTTTGACATTTTAACTGGGCCTTAGCCTTGTACTCTCTTAGAGGGAGCACACTCAAATTCTCCGTTGCTCCAATAAAATTTTGATTCCAGCAGCCATCCCTGTCAATGAGTTGTGGGTAATAATCCAACCGAAGAAAGGTTCCATGATGACAATGCTATGAGAAGACGAAAAACGGTTCGCTTAAACAGAAAGCAAATGAAAGAAAAATTGCAGCATATAAGAGAGGAATTCTGATTGGTAGCCCAGTACTCCTTTTGCTGTTCATTACCAGAAAATATTTACCACTTATTGACCTCGCTTGTTCTGTCTGTACTAGTGAAATATCGGACCAATATTTTTAAGTAGAGACCAAGACGAGCGGAGTGAGTCTCGGTCGTGAGTCTTAACTAGTACAGACCGAACAAGCGAGGTTAATAAGTACTTTATTATATGGCTTTGATAAAATATAATTGACAAGTGCAACGGTACAGTACGTTAAAATATCACGCCTATTATCTATCGATCGTCGGCGATCGATGACTTCCCTCACGTTTTTCAGGCATGATTTTTCAATAAATTTTAACCAGTCAGGGCTGTCCTTGTGTAATTATGCTAATGCTTCATTATTGGCTAGAGGGAAAAAAATTAATTTTCCTCTATTTTGCAACCGCGCGCGTTTACGCCATATCAAATTTCTCACCCATTTTGAACATCCGTTGCGCTGCTATCGTTGTGATTTTTGTAAATAATCTGAGAAAATGCCATCCAAACCTTCGAAAACGTATTCATGCGTTGACAATGTCTTACACGATGTCTTGGATAGCTATTTTGAAGTGTCCAGCACCTCGAAACACGGAGAAATGTCTTCAAGTGAAGAAGGGATGTTCGACAATGGCTTTGATCTTGCGCTTTACATCATTGACTGAGCAAGGTAAGTTTCGCTTCTGCTTATTTTGAAAAAATGTTGTCTTTTAGAAGGCTGTATCGATTAGTTACTTGGCTAGATCTAAATTTTGTTCCCTGATTTTGCCTATAAAGCACAAATTCGCCCAATCAGTTTAGCGTTTGCGACAAGGTCAACCACATACTTGTTTGCGTCTCACATTACAACGCGCATTTACATTGATTGCGCATTTGACCGAATTTTTTATGATATGCAGGGATAATTACTAAAAATTAATCTGACTTAGAAAAAAAAAACAATCAATGCGCAACTTTTGTCAATGGAAATTGTGTAAGTAGTTTCGTTTATGCCTTTCAAATAAATTGTTACAATCTACAACATCAGACAAAGCTATCCTGTACTAGATAAAACATGTTATTCATTGTTTTTATAGATATAGTAGCTCTATTTCTCCGCGATAACGAGGAGAGCGATAAGGTGAGCGGGTGCAACCAAGAAATTGCTGCTGGTCCATCGAAAGGAAAAAGACCTTGGAAGCCGAAACCAGCACAAAATCAAAAAGGGAAGCAGGGTGCAACAGGAAAAATCATGCCTCAAGAAGACTGGCAAGATAGTGGAGAAAAAGATGCTGTTCCACCAAGAAAATTCAACCCCAGGAAACAGCCAGGATTTCAGCTTCCAACCACTCTGGAATGGTCATCATTGAGCCTCTTTTCCTTATTTCTTTCTAGTGTTTGCATAGAAACTATTGTGAAAAACACCAATGAATATGCGGCAAGGTTATAAGCAAAGCGTATATCCTTCAAATGGGTTGTCCTAACACCCAATGATTTCCTTACTTATTTGTCATTGGTGATTTTTATGGGTCTGGCTGATGTTCCGGCAATAAGTGATTACTGGAGCCATAACGATTTCTTTGGCCAGGATTTTATGAAAAATTCTGGTATGTCCAGAATTAGATTTCAGGACATTTTCGGCGCTCTTCATCTTTGTGACATTCAAGAAGATGAGGAAAACCAAAGAAAAAATGCTAGTGGTCAACATTATGGTCCGCTGCTCAAAGTAAAGCCTTTCATGAATGAACTACAAGAAGCTTGCCAAAGTGCTTATTATCCTGGACAAAGTGTATCCATTGATGACCGGATGATTAGATCGAAGGGCAGATTTGACATGAAGCAGTATTTAATAAATAATTACTGTATTATATCCAGTAATGCTGTGTGCCGATGTAATTATTATAATTTTATTATAATTATAATAATTATTATAATTACTATTATAATTACTGACCTTTATAGAAACCCATTATGTTTTCTCTGCATTGTATCAGTGAATGCAGTGAGCAAAATTTCACAAAATCGACTTGCATGATTTTGTTCTCTGCATTCGCTGATGTAATGCCGAGTGGAAACAATAGGTTTTGATGCAGTTCAGTAATTATATAAGCCAGTCAACTGAGGCTTCGAACTATAGGTTCTTGCTTTTTCCAGCACTGGTTACATATGCAATTTCAATGTCTACACTGGAAATCAAAAATAACGAGAAGTGAAAATGGGCTTGGCTATGACGTAGTTATGGAACTAATGGATGGACGTCTCTGCCAAGGTAACCATTTGTTTTGTCACAATTTTTACTCCAGTCCTACTGTTCCCATTGACCTTCATGACAAAGTATGTTTTGCAACAGAGACGTTTAGAGAAAATCGACTTGGATTTCCATCGTATTTACGAAACAAGTTATCTAAGAAGAGTGAGGGAGGCACAGCAAGCTGACATAGGAATGGACAGTTGATATATGCCAAGTGGAAAGACACAAAGGGAGTTTGTGTTATTTCCACTTACGATGCAGCAACTGGTACAAACAAGACGAAAAGACGTAAGAAGATTGATGTCAAATGTAAGGAAATGTGGGTTGACATAGGTGGTGTTGACCTTTCAGATCAGCTTATTCAATGTTATGCTGTGCTAAGAAAAACAAGAAAGTGATGGAAAACCTTATCTCTCCATTTATTTAATGTTTGTGTAGTAAAATGATGTATTTGACTCTTTAGTCTGCCAATGAATGATAAAATACAGCAAAAAGAGCACCGCAAGAAACTGATGCTAGAAGTAATATATCATACACGAGAAGTGTTTCATCAGATATCCAAACACCGAGAAGTGTATTGAAAAACGAGGCGATAGCCAAGTTTTTTTAATCAAGTTCGAGGTGTTGGGATATCTGATGAAACATGACTTTTGAGTGTATGACATTACGTCTCAAACGAATCCGTATTTAAAGAGAAAATCGGGTTTAAATTTGACGAAATTCTATGTTAATTAAGATCAGATATCCAAACTACGTCTTGGTAGTGATTTCCTACGTGTTTTGCTCATGAATTATTAATGAGTTTAAGATCTATTGAGACAGGGTGGACAAGCAAGTACAGTCATGCAGACCAACCCCAAGTAGACCATGCAGGAATTCAGTTCGTGCAGAACATTGTCCTATCTCTATTTCAGAAGCACCACTGGGCCAGTCAATAAAGACAACACTGCAAAAAACCAAAATTCTTGGGTAGATATATTTTCTAGTTTTAAGATTAATTTCCTGGCTTTAAGAAATAAATTCTTGATAAAAAAAGCCATGTGGATTTATTTCTTCTGTCGAGAAACGTAAGAAAATATATCTTGATTCAAGAATATTTTTCCTGTCTAGTTTAGATTTATTTTCTTAATTCAAGAAAATATGTCTTCTTTTAATAAATTTTTTCTTATCAAGACAGGTTATTAAGAAAAATTATCCGGTCTACGGAACAAGATAACATTTCTTAATTTAAGAAATATGGTCTTAAAACAAAAATACATTTTTTCTTAAAATAAGAATTTTTTTTCTGGTGAACATATGGTAGAAAGAATTGTAAGCTGCGTTTCTTACGGCATAAAAAACGGTATAGAAAACCTCGTGGAAATGTAGGAACTGTAACATCCCTTTATATTTGCAGAAGCTGCTTCAGAACTTGGCATACAGCTCCTTGCAATTCATTTAGACAGTGAAAATGACACTGTTTGCCAAGGAAATCTTAAAACATTCTTCAGTTTCACTGCTAGGCTTCACAGTTTTCTGATCACCAGTAACATACAAAATAACATTATAATGAAATATAATGTCTAAACAAAACAAATTCTGAGTAGAAAAACCATCATTAAAACTAAGGATTCGAGTTATAAATTGAGAGGCACAATTTTAAATTGTGGTATTTCAAATAAAGTCAAAATATCTCTGTTAAAAATTGTGTTTCTTGATTTACACTGCAGAAAATAAAATTCTTAATTCTTAAGAAAAAAATCTTGTTTTAAGACCATATTCATTAAATTAAGAAATGTTATCTTGTACCGTAGACAGGATAATTCTTCTTAATAACTATCTTGATAAGAAAAAATTTATTAAAAGACGACATTTTCTTGAATTAAGAAATTATATCTGAATTAGACAGGGAAAATATCGTTGAATCAAGATATATTTTCTTAAATTTCTAGAAAGAAGAAAAAATCCACATGGCTTTTCCTTGAATTTATTTCTTAAATTTATTTCTTAAAGAATTTATTTCTTAAAGCCAGTAAATTAATCTTAAAACTAGAAAAAATACCTACCGAAAATTTTATTTTTTTGCAGTGTAAATAACTTGTATCTTGAGTTTTCAAGATGACTGTACCTTGCTGGTGTTTTTTTGTTGCTATTTTATATCTTAGTTATGTTTATATGCAAATGTATATTCGTCGATCCGGGTTTAATCAAGCATGCCGTTTGCAAATCCTGGGATGGTTGTTAAGATTGCCAGGAAGTGGCAGGAGTTTGTTCAAATTTAAAGTCGCGTCAGTAAAATTGGATTAAACGTTCGGAACAGAGAAAGAAAGACAGTCGTTTTTCTTCTTTAAAAGAATATTCTAAAAGAAAAAAATTAAAAGCAATATTCCGAACGCATATGAAAATGGTAAAACGGCGGACTGGGTTTGTCGAATTAAATTTTAGAGACGATTTATTGAGACAATTCACAAACTATCGGCAGGGGCTATCGTCGAACAGCTGGATTAACTACTGTGCTGGAAGTCCTTGAAATTTCCTTGTTTCTTCGTTGTTTTCTACTGTGGAAGTTGCCGATAACGTCTATGGAGCTGAGGATGGATGATGATAAATATCCTAAAAGATTGGTTTTAAAAAAAAAGCCAGAATAACACAAAAACTGCCAGGAAACAATATCGTGGATTACCGTTTTGAATTTCTTTTTCACCCTTACCTGTCCGTACCCGACTTTTTAATTTTACTTTAGCTTACGCAAGACAATTTTACTTTCACTAACGCCAGACGATTTTACTTGTCAAGAGGAGACGTCTGGACAGGAAAAGTTAAGTATCGTCTGAACTAGCTGTTTAAACAGAATGTCATGAAGGGAAGAGTAATGAAGCGAGAAAATCCATGATCAACGAAATGAATCCTATGATTTTATTAATGCCATGTATGCTATCTTATTGTAACTGCCACATGAAATACAACAAGGCTCTTCGATTAATTTAAATTTTTTCAATTATAATCTTAGGTCTCTCACTTGTACAAGAGTTATGCAGTAGGACTGTAACCAACCATTACAACCTGAAAACGTGAAGAAAGAGCAACAAACATACTCCAACAAAAAACATCTTATAAACTCAAAATTTGAGCTGAAAAACAAGGCGAAAGTGAGCTTGGTTTGGGTTGTTTTCAAGTTCACATATTGAGTTTACAAGATGTCATTTGTCGAATCATGCCTCTCGCTTTGTTTCTGAAAGACTGTGTCAGTATACTCTTTGTTGTTCCCAAAATATCCTTCCCGAATAATGTTACGACTTTCATTTTTACATTCCTCGAATAGTCTGAGCCATTTGGCTATCAAACTCACTCACTGGATGTACTACATTTTTACCTACTTTTAAGATTTGAATTGCCTTTGCACGAAGACGGTGGTTTGAGAAGAAATAAAGCAATGGATTGTAAACTACTGACATCTTGGCAAACATAGCAGGGTATTCTTGGAAGGCCAAAGGAAAGTCGAAACCTCCAACTATCTTGAACAAGGAAACTATGGAATAAGGCGTCCAGGAAAGCATAAATCCAGCTATGACAACGAGAAAATGTTTCGCAGTTTTAACTTCAGCGTCGTAGCTGTCCTTCGTGGCTTGTGCATGTGCACCCCATATTTCACCTGCATTACGATACAAGCCTCTAACGTTGAAATAGACCTTTGTGTAGGATACTACAATGACAATTATCGGGATGGTGAAAAAGGTCACGAAGAGAAACAGATTATATGAAGCATTATTCGCCGTCTGAGAATCCCAGAGGACTGAGCAATGAAAACCATAGCCTTCGAAAGTGTACTTCGACCAGCCGATTAGAGGGAAAGAGCTTGAAGCAAAGGAAAAGAGCCAACAACTGGCAATGATGCGGATAACTCGAGTTTTAGGAATAGTGCTTAGATTACTCTTAGAAAGAATGACGTAGCGCTCGACAGCCATGGCCGCCAGATGAAGCATGGCCGAGAGACCAAACCATGTAGTAAAAAACGCATACCATATGCACCCCACACGACCTGTTTTCCATTCCTTTGAAATTATAGACACGAATCCCAAAGGTGAGGCCAATGAAGACATTAGGAATTCCCTCACTGACATACTTAAAATGAAGATATCCTTCGCTTGAGTCAGCAATGGTTGGCGCCATTTGAAGTAAGTGACCATGATAAGACCATTGAGAAAGCTGCCAAAAACAATCGTTATTGCAAATATTGTTGCTATCACGATGACCTCCGCGTCAGAAATCTTTTGAACGTTTTCCACCATTATAAAACTGGAACAGCTTTAACTTCGTCGAACAGTGCCAAGCTTTCGTTTAGCATTGGTAGAGCAATTAGCTCAACGCCAGGTGCCTTTTAATAGAAAAAGGTGCAATATGAACTAGAGCTTGATGAGAAAATCTTACGTCAAATTGAGAATTTGATTTCAAGTAGTCTCTCAATGCCGGTTTTAGAATATAAGTATGCTTTGCTTTTCGGTTTGTAAGATATATATATATATATATATATATATATATATATATATCGAAGAATCTTTTTTGGTTGTTTAATCTGGATCTCAAAATCCAGTAAAGTCTGAGTGTCAAGAAATTTACCCTTCCTTAAATTCTATCACTAATTAGAAATATTGGCTTTTTTGAATACGTAACAGCCAGAATCCGTCTTCGTTTATGACATTTATATCTTCATCCGTCTTTGTAGCTATTTGACAAGTTTATTTTTTTCTTAAGCGTATTGCCATAGTGAAATAGGCAAGTCAAAAAGTTTTAAAACATGTTTACTGACGTTTCGTTGCGGCGTGCAATATCTTCAGAGTGTAGGTTTACAGGGATGAGAAAAAACTATACATATGAATCTATAATTACATATTGGAATAATTACTTTTTCTCATCCCTGTAAACCTACACTCTGAAGATGTTGCGCGCCGCAACGAAACGTCAGTAAACATGTTTTATAACTTTTTGATTTGTCTATTTCACTATGGCGATACACTTAAGAATTCTGAGCTGGGCTCTGATCTGTTTATTACGATTACGCTTTCTGCCCGGAAAATCAATAGCCAAGTTTATTTTTTTCCTTGGGAAACGTCAGATGATTTAACTCTGACTAACGCCGGACGATTTTACTTGTCAAGTTGAAGAGGAAATTCCCATCTGGCCGTCGTAAAGGTTTATTTACATTGTACTTGGTGATCGATCTCAGATTGATATCAGTGTGAATAGGTCTCATCATAATATTAATATGATGATATTTTCATTTCTGTGTATACCACAGCTGGACGTTTTTTAAATACGTGAAGATGGATTAAGAGTCGAAAACGTTTGTGGCTTAAACTTTGAAACTTTTCAGACCATTTTCGACGTTCATGTGTATATGAGATAATCTTTTATGGGTATACAGTGAACTGCACCAGTAACTAAATAGCTTGTATCAAAGAGCAAGTTGAGTATCAGGCTTTACTACAGATTTCTCTCAATGAATATTCTACGTCTAATTGAGAAGTTGGTTCATATTACATATTGTCTTTGGTTATTTAATTGAAATAGGGTTTTTCCCAAATATATAAGCTAAATATCAACTGAAGACGTTGTAAAACTTGAAAAAATGCAAACCTAAAAATGAATATTAAAAACACCACCACAGAAAAAACAACTTGACACAACTGGAAGACTATTTATCCCTGTTAAGACCGGGGGCAAACTGTTTCGTAAAATGGACAATCGAAAGGGAAGACATTGACTTGTCGGTGAGGTGTAGTCAAACATTACTCTTTTGGTCGATAAAAACACGTAATGTTTTTCGTTTAAAGAAACTATGCTACTCAGTCAGTCGACTATATAGGCTACAACACCACTAGACGCCGCAAAATACGTGTAATTATCTTCTTGTGATTTCCCTTCTGGTCAGTTGCTATGTCAGAATCATCCTCAGTGTTTATCATGAAAAATTCTGGTTAGTTACTTGTTGTATCTTTTTGAAAAATGTTAACTAACTCAACTGTAGGCTTTCCACGCTTCTTGAAGGTGTTATTCACAGCAATGGGAGTGGATTGCAGTAACTATGAAGTCGTTGAATTGTATGAAAGAGCCCAAAATTAGACGCCTAAAAATGTTTTACCCATTGTCAAGCGATAGTTTCTCAAATAAACGCTGTTTTCTGGAAGATTAGCCAGTATTTCGCTTCCAGAGCGAAGAGTATTCTACAGTTATGTTCGCATGCTATATTCTTGCGATATATGTTGGAATTGTGTAACCTCGTAAATATCTTGGATGATTGAGTTCGTCGAGCTCTAGCCTCATAAAAACAATTTCTGAGCCCCAAACAAACCCACAACCTTCTGATGACCGGTGAGAAGCTCTAATCATTAAGTTATCATTATCAACATATCGTGCCGGTCGCTTAGGCGGCGCATATGTCGAACTTGCACCTTAGCTCACCGCCTGAGTCTTGGTAGCTCAATGGTTAGAGCGTCTCACCGGTCATCAGAAGGTTGCGGGTTTGATCCTCGTCTGGGGCTCAGAAATTGTTTTTCTGATGTTAGAGCTTGAGTAATGTTCACCTATCATCCATTATTTATTCCATTAGTATTTTATGTCCGATATTGAACATCCGTAAAACCTTACTGCTATATATCAAGTGTCAAACTACGTTTTGCCTGTTTTCTGATTGGGCGAATGGTCCTCACCAAGTGATCCGAGAAATGGCGTTACTCATGCCAGAGGGAATATTATTTTCATTGTGCCCCAGGAGAATTATGTAAACCAGAGGTATATTGTTAAGGATACTTATATACTGGACCAAATTTCTCTGCATTGGTAGGCAATCCGCAGACTTTTTCTCCTGAGTCAAAGTAGCCGTTTACACTCAAGTAAAGAATCCGGTATAGGAAGTCTCCGCTTTTTATTGTGTCTTAAAGTATCATGTTTTCTTTGGAATAATAATAAAACTCAAGATGTTTCTAAGAATAACGTTGTCTTTCAAATAGTTGTCCTCGATGCAATCGGCAGTATACAGGTAAGAGAGAACATTGTTTGATAGGAGACATTCGGAACATTCTTTCAACCTCCAAAATAGTGCTGTTGCTCATCATTTTACCACTAGTTACCACTTTAATTATTCTACTAACTGCAATAATATATTGGACAGTCCTGTCCCCAATTAGCTATACTAAGCTAAATACCCCGACACTTAAATAAAGTTTTCAATTCAGTTTCCAATTTTTTCAATGACATGTCGTCAGTTCTCCTCTTACTGACACGCCCTTGTCTATCAAAATCTTTTTAATTATAACTTTGAAATACTACATATTCTTGTAAAATAACAATTCTAATTTATTATTACTCTTAGAAGCTAGATCTATAAAGTTAAACAGGCCAGAATCAAACAATCGACTGAAGGCATGAAAAGAACTGACCCCAGTATTTTTCCGTTACTAATGATTTCTTACTTACTGTCATATCCTGTTATTCGCGGTATCTTTGTCGTTATTAATTTATGTCTTATTCATTGTGATTCACTAAGTCATTGATGCTGTATACAAATGAGAGACGGGATTGTGTGCTGCCAGAAAATATATAAAATCGGGAAAATGACGTTTCACGCCGACGAAAGGTCTACGCTCGAAACGTTAGTCTCCCTCATATACATATATATATATTTTTTAGCAGTACAAAACCCTTTATTTCTATTTGATAAACAAATGCCTGCGCAGTACTCGTTTTATATTATTGTTATTTATAAACGATAGAACTTGAAAACGAATTTTCAAGTAAATGATATAAAAATGGAACACTGTTATGTAGACAGTATTAAACAACATAAAAATTTCAAACGTAAGTAACTAGCTTGACTTTTTGCAAGGAAGTCCAACACTTCGACCAAAGGCCCTTGGTCAGAAAGTAGATACATTTCACTCTCTGCATGACATAGGGCCTTCTTTCGAAACGTTAGAGTTTTCAAATAAAGTGGAAATATCATTGTGATCATTCCTAAGTATTAGTGAATTCTCAAATTCTGGTTTCTTAACTTATCAGCATTATTCTGTATTTCTCCTACTTTATCTTTTACGTTTTAAAACAGTCTGCTAACATTGGATTATACCTGAATATTCAGCTAGCTTCAACTCAGAAACAGTAGCTGGACCAGACCTATATATATATATATATATATATATATATATATATATGTATAACTACAGACGGAACCGTTTCGGCCTACTGGGCCTCATCAGTGTAGTGCTGACGAGCAGGAGGGAGAAGCCTACATTATATAGGCAACTCAAATGTTCCACACTTGTGGTACATCTAAGCCATGCCAGAGTGCTCTTACTAGAGACTAGTGAGCGTGCGCAAATATATATATATATATATATGTATATATATATATATATATATGTATATATATATATATATATATATATATATATATATACATATGCTCACTAGTCTCTAGTTAGAGCACTAGATTGCGCACGCTCACTAGTCTCTAGTTAGAGCACTAGAGTGCGCACTAAATTGCGCACGCTCACTAGTCTCTAGTTAGAGCGCTCTGGCATGGCTTAGATGTACCACATGTGTGGCACATTTGAGTTGCCTATATAATGTAGGCTCCTCTATCCTGATCATCAGCACTACACTGATGAGGCCCAATAGGCCGAAACGGTTCCGTCTGTAGTTATATATGTATATATATATATATATATTTATAAAATATAAGGGGGTCCCCAAAATATAAATATATATATATACATATACATATACATATATATATATATATTTATATTTATGTATATAATTATATATGTATATTTATGGAAGGAGGGACTGGCCTTCTAAAAGCTCAAGGCAGGGCTGTGAAGAATTTTGGCCCTGAAATTAGAAATTTTGAACCGTGCGCCCTCAGATTATATGACTGAAGACAATATAATGATGTTTTGCATTGCAAAAGTTTAAAATCATAAGTAGCTATTCTTTTCTAGTTTTAAGATTAATTTACTGGCTTTAAGAAATAAATTGTTGACAAGAAAAACTATGTAGACTTTTTCTTCTTTCAAGAAATTTAAGAAAATATATCTTGATTCAAGAATATTTTTTCTGTCTAGTCTAGATATATTTTCTTAACTCAAGAAAATATGTCTTCTTTTAAGAAATTTTTTCTTATCAAGATAGCTTATTAAGAAGAATTATCCCATCTACGGGACAAGATAACATTTCTTAATTTAAGAAATATGGTCTGAAAATAAGATTTTCTCCTAAAAATAAGAATTTTATTTTTTGCAGTGTGTTTAATATTTCAGGCAATAACTTTGTCAGTCCAATGAAATTTGTGTGGCACAGACCTTCTGGGGACCCCTTTGGACACGCCACTACTCATCAAACAAAGACAATTAGAAAGTGAATTAGATTGGAAGAACCTTAATGTTCAAAAGGCACTGCCCAGACTGTACCCATGCATTTCAATAGCCGGTTACCTTTACACATCTGATAAATACAACCACTAGAATGCCATTTGAAATCTTGTCAATCGAAGCAATTATCTTTCCATTCGCGTTGGGAATCCAATGTTTGCATGACTGAAAAAAACACAAAGTATTCTTGTAATTGTATTCAACTGACGTAGTAAGGGGGAATTGGTCATTAGTGATTGTTTGATTATGCCAAATACCTTTTGTGAAGACCAGATTGGTTCTTCATCAGAGTAGGTATTACGAAAAAGCATGTTACAAAGAGTTTCCTGAAGACACTCTTCAATTGAACATGATACAACGCTTTATTTCAATAGAATACAAGTATATTAACAAGAAACGTAAAGTCTTGGAAAAGATGGAATAATGTTCCTAGAGGGATATGGACTTAATTTAAGATATTAGCCGAACAAATAAAAGAATGCGTTAATTTTTATATTATCTATATATATAAATTGCAATTTATAATTGAACCAAGAATCAAAGGGAATAATTTAACCTTTTCTAATCCGAGACGTCTATCTTTCAAGAGCTTAAGTGTCAGGCGTTAGCCAGAGTGAAATTGAAAAGAAAAAAGATGCCGTAAAAATTTTGAAATAATGAGGTGAAAGAAGAAAGAAACTCAAGGGAGAATGAAAGACAGAAAGGAAGAAAAGAAAGAAAGAACGACAGGAAAATAGAAAGAGAGATAGAAAGAAAGGTAGAAAGATAGAAAGAAAGAAAGATAGAACGAAGTAAAGAAAGAAAGAAAGCAGGAAGGAAGGAAAGAAAGCAGGAAGGAAGGAAAGAGAGGAGGAGGAAAGGAGGGAAGTAAAGAAAGGAAGAAAGGAAGAAGAAAAGATAGAAAGAAGAGTTAAAATGTGCGCTTTATATGTATCATTCATTTTATTCGATAACATTATTAGGATATCGTGGATTCGGCACAGTCGTCGCATATTTTGAACCTGCTCCTTGGCTCACCATCTGAGTCTCGGTAGTTCAATAATCCGAGCCGAGCGTCTCATAGGTCACGAGAAGGTTGCTATTTGGGGCTTAGAAATCGTTTTTCTGAAGGTTTGGACTTGACGACAATTCATGTATCTTCTGGTTCTGGCAATCTCCAAGCTCCAACTTGCACTTATGTGTAATGGTCATCTCATAAAGGAAGTAAGCAATTAAGTTTTTTACTAGATAACAAGGCAAGTTAGTAAAAAAGTTCTCGTTTATGTACATAACTCTACCTCTAGAGGTCAAGTTAAAGCACGGATCTAGCGTAACTCCAAGAGGATATCGGGATATCCCCAGAAATTAAAGTAAAAGTAAAGTAAAAGGTTCAGTACAGGCCATCCATCATGGATTGAGTGTTATTACAAGATGATATCGGAGTACCCGGAGGAAACCTCCGATGCTTGGTAGAGTCAAATTAGACAACACTCTTCTCACATGTCATAAAGGTAATTTTGATCAGATAACTGCACGGAACCGGAATCGAACCTTTGTCACAGTGGTGAAAGACACGTGCACTATCACTACGCCACCAGCACCCCCAAAAGCTAAGATACTTGGAAAATTTAAATTAGATAGCATTCTGTCTTCTCTCATTTTACGCAAGGTAACTTTAATCGGAACCCAGCATGCGCAGAGTTGGAATCGAACTTTAGTCACACCGTTGAAAGACACGTGCACTATCACTTTGCCACTAATTCCTGCCACTGTGCCACCAACATCCGGATCGCCATTGCCTAAATACGAAACAATCATTTCTTTTTTGAATGTTGCAACTCTACAAACGAATGCTTTCCGTGAAAGCTCTTTTATCGCCAAAGACATCCTTCCCACAGTTGGCTACTCCATTGCTTCTAAGCTCTCTTTATGCATAATAATAATTAAGACGATCAATGAACGTTCGTCAAGCCCTAACCTCAGATATGTTGATAAGGACATTACGTTGATATATATCTTAGAAATCGTTTTATTGAACTTAGAGCATGACAAACGTTCATCGATCCTCTCCAAATATATCGGCTTTATGACAATACCTTCGATCATTCTTACTGTCAAATATCCCATGGCAAGATTTTCTTCATATGAAATATCGTAATATGAGATGTACATGCATTTGCTATCAAATCCTTGGCGCAATGAGGACCATGTATTAATACAATGATACTAGAGATCTGAAGGTTAATACATCGACATTTTCCGATCGTGCAGGGTTATTATTAATGACTCGAAGATAAGGTTGTGGCAGAGTATCGTATGGCCAAGTACAGAAACTTACTGTACAATTCCACTGGGAAGAACAGTGCAAACGACGAAATAAAAACACTCTTTGCAATTATTTTTAGCAACTAAAAGTACAGGGTTGTCTTCATGTTATAGCCTTCCATTTCCACTGACTTTGATTCAGTTCCACTGTATGAGGAATGCAAACATGAGCATGACAAAATTTAGAATGCATACTTTGGATCAAAATTAATTTGGACTGGTCTTATATGCTGGAAGACGTAAAACAAAAATGTCCCATGCAATTTCACCTATGTAATATTATTTCATAGGTGAAATTGCATGTAACAAAATGAAATATTATTTCATATATGTTATCACCTCCGGACATTTGTATAGTTATAAGTAAATGAGTTGAGTTAATAGCCTCGCCCTGGTGGGTGCCGAAAAACATGAAAAAACCACATGCTAGGAAAGAAAGAAGAACCATTTGAGACATACGGCTGTAAGGATATGCGAGTAAGCGTTGCATCTTTGGTACTTGTTAAAATAGGACTGATCAACTTGAGTTTCTCCTTTTGTAGTGAATGGCGCTTTCTTGTTATTCTACGTCAAACTAATACCTGAGGAATTAAAACTATCGAAATGAACCCGGAATATAGTTGAAGCGATCTCAGTATTTACAGCCAAACAAGAAATACTGACATTTGCCACTACAATATGTGTGAAAATGTTCCAATTCCATGTGTTTTTCACATGTGTATTTACAAATGAAATTTTCGCAAAAGTACTTCTCAAGCTCATTAAAAATTCATGACCTAATTAACCAATCAGATAAATAAATAAATAATACTTTATTCAAATACACCAAGGTGATATTCGAAAAGGTGGACTTCGAGGTTATCCCTAAATATACAAGTCTCCTATAATTAAAAGAATATATATATAAAGTAGATTAAATTAATAATCGAAAACTAATTGATATAAAAATGATATTTACAAACTGCTAATTTAAGTTCAATGGTCATGTGCATGTGTTTTGAAACCCGGTAAAGGTCGCGTAAACTGAATTCATAATTAGGAAATCAGATATTAAAAGGCTCTTACTTAGAACCGTTTATTACCAAATTTTCTTAATTATAAATTCAAAATGGACGATTGAGAAGCTATTTCATTAACTCATGTCTCGAGTTTTACCAGGGGCTGCAAACACGAGATAACAATGAGAAGCACGCGATGTAGGGTTAAAGTCGAGTGTCAGGATTAGGTCTAGGTGAATAAAATGGGAAAATGTTATTGAAGCTCGAAGGCCAAGTATTACAAAAGTCCTTGAAAACGCAAGAGCATCGTGCTATTAGTAAACTGGATTCTGTCGACTGGGACAAATACGCAACTGAAGCTTCGAACAGGTCTTTGATCAATTTATTCCATTTACGTTTCTATTTATTGAGCTTGCAAAACCTTATCACATCACAGAGGTTGTCTTAAAAGAAGAGTGTGCCTTAATTGTTTTTGGTCCCTACCAGATTTTCTGAATTTACTCGGGTTAACGCCAGACGATTTTATTCATCAGCGGTAGATTTCTCGGACCGGAAAGTATTTAGGGAATTGACTCTTCCTCTGAAAACAAAGAAAGCTGAGCAGTTATGTTATTTATCCCGTATTGGTTGATTGACTATTGAATTGAATTTCTGGTTGTATAACGTTTTGAATCATTTTTACCATCTGAATCACTCCCACAGCTTGACGATTCTAAGAAAAGAAACGAATCACCCGATAATGAGACGAAGACATCTTGGCGCACAAGGAAGAGGTATCATCACTGTCATGAAATCCCAGAAGGTCTAAGACAAACACTCCCAAGTAATATTACTGTTTTCCCTTATCACAATCCTTGGACCGTTTGGGCCCTTTGACTATCAAAGTCACTCTCTGGATGTACAGGATTTCGACCGGTTTTTAAGATTTGAATCGCCTTCACACGAAGACGACGGTAAGAGAAGAAATAAATCAATGGGTTATAAACCGAGGACATCTTGGCACACAAGGAAGGGTATTCATGGTAAGCCAGTGGAATGTTAATGCCTCCGATGATCTTAAGCGTGGAAACTATAGCATAGGGCGTCCAGGCAAACATAAATCCAGCAATAACAAGGAGAAGTTGTTTGGCGGCTTTAACTTGGGCTTTGTAACTTTCCTGCGTTGCATATGCATGTGAACCCCATGTTTCACCTGCGTTGAGATATATGTCTCTTACGGTGGAATAGATTTTTACGTAAGAAACCACAATGACGACGATCGGAACTACGAAAAACATTACCATGAGAAATAGATTATAAGAAGCGTTGTTCGCTGACCGGGAATTCCAGAGGATTGAGCAATGTAAGCCATATCCTTCGAAAGTGTACTTGGACCAACCGAGAAGGGGGCATAAACTTGCTACCAAGGCCAAGAACCAACAGCCGCCAATGACTAGGATGGCTTGAGTTTTTGAAACTGTGTTCAGAGTGAGTTCAGAAAGAGTGACGCAGCGTTCAACAGCCATGGCAGTCAGCTGAAGCATGGATGAGAGACCAGACCATGTTGTAATAAACCCGTAAAATACGCACCCGGAAGGACCTGTAGCCCATTTCTTGGAAATGATGGCAGAGAATGCAAACGGGGAGGCCAACAAAGACATGAAGAAATCCCCAACAGCCATACTTAAAATAAAAAAGTCTTTAGTTTGATTCAGCAGTATGTGGTTCCATTTGAAGTAAACGGTAATCACAAGACCATTCAGAAAACAGCCAAGGACGATTATTATCGAGAACAATATTGCTATCACAATTACCTCGGCATTAGATATTGCATGAAGAGTTTCTTCCATCGCAGAACACAAGTAGTTATGACTTCTTCGGGTTCGTAAGTTCAATTAAGAATGTACGTGTAGCGGCTATCGTTAATCAGCTTTGCGACAGGTGCCTTCGAACGAGGTAAAATATTTACTCGTTATGAAGACAATTAAAACGTTTTTTCTACTAAAAAATTATAATGACCTTTTAAAACCTTTTTTGCGGTATTGGCTCAACTACTCCGAGACCACCATATTTATATTACTGTGTTAGATTCTTTCATATGATTGAATGTAGTACATTTCATCCAAGTTATTAATGTGTGTCCTCACAAACGTCATGAAGTTTTATGGGACGCCTTGGAAGTTATGATCAGGAAACACCTGTACCTCATTAGTTTGTTTTTCAAGTTTTCGTTTGTAGATGTATCCCTGCCAGAGAGCTCCACCAACATTATTTCGCTTATTTTTCTGTCAGTTTATGTGCTAAGTGGATATGAGAAAGTATTTTGCACATACAATATACCGTACAAAACCCTGGACCTTCTGACAGTTGCGTATTCACTGCTTGTCAGATTGTACGTTTCACTTGAAGCAAGTGCGTGTGAGCTCTTTGATGCAAACTAGGTATACGTTTGAAAAGATAGTTCTATAGATGCATTTGAACAGAAACTTTTCATGACACTTTTTCTGACACTTTCGAAGTCAACTGGAAAATGTTGACCCAAGCGGGGTTTGAACTTGTGCCTTCGAGATTCCAGTTCGCCACTCTACCTGTTTAGCTATCGAGCCTACAGGGATTGGAGGCGAGTTTTATCCGATTTAAGTGCATGAGATATTCTCTCGACAACCTAACGCTTATCCATGAGAGGATGTGCAGCATTTCAGTTCTATTTCAGAATCATCCTCAGAGATATACTTGAAAAGTTTCTGTTCATGTATATTTCTGAGAATGATTCTGAAATAGTTGCATTTGCACAGTGTGATTGCAATATATTAGTTCGCAGTATGGCTATGTGCAGGAGATTCAATCCTAGAGAAAAGCTGGACGAGCTATTTGTGTCAATAACAAGGGGCAAAGACCGTCAATCATCCTGGCTCCATACCCTAAGTATTAGGGACGCTACAAAACGATGAAAGCGATGTTAACGGGACATAACTGTCCGTACAAGATGCGAGAAATTACTTCGTTTCTATAAAATTTTATTACAAATTTGTCAAAAAGAGGCAGGAACGTGAACACAACGCAAAGACTAATGAGAGGATGGTAAACATTTGGCAACTAAACGTGAGCCATATTGGATAACATAGTGACCAGTATTTTATAAGCGACAGAAAATCTATAACGTGTAATCATAGGCCCATGCGTTAAAGAAAGGTATTAAAGGGAAAATACAGATAATTATTTTTAGAATAAGAAAACAACAACTAAAATATATAAACCCTTTTAGTTTGGTCAGCATTATTTTAAAGAGAAAACAATCATTCCTTAGGGACTAAGTTTCCGGCTTTTTGGTGGATGTTTTCATGTTTGTTCTACCATTTCCTTTCATTTGTCCACTACGTTCTAATTTGCTGTCTAATCATGTACGCAATGTACCTAAAGGCCAAACAATGGATGCCGTTATAAAACTAAATTCATACTTTCAGTAAAATGCGACATCGCAACATTTCTCTGTGACTCTTCCTTCTCCCTTCCAGTTAGAATTTGCTTCATACTTTCTAATAGTTCAACATCTACCAACCGCAACCTTGTGATGTTTCTTGACTCTAATGTTTTAACTTGAATAGCAACGAAATGTTAGTCTATAAAAATGTTTTTACAAATAATTTTTGGCTGTAGTTCTACTCAAAATTATCTTCTGGGCTATCATTTTTCTAACAAGATTTAAATTTCATATTGCTTTCAAAGCAGGAGTCTGGTTTACTTCGGTCATTCAAAAAAAAAAAAGCTCATTATTTCCTCTACGTTATAGACTGAATGTCAGAACAGCAAATATGAATTCGGGACTCCATGCATGACAATGTCAAAGCAGCAAAGTCATGCGCACTAATGACACTAAGAAGTTAGAAACTTCCGGTTGACGTCGTGACGACGTTGGCGTCCATACTGGGGAGAGACCTCTGCTCCTCCATTCCGATTGCTCTTGTAACTGGGAATTTTTGGCCAAAATGGATAAACAATCAGAGGGAATCTAGAGTCATGGATTGTAAAAAGATGCCGCCTTAGTTAAGACTCTTTGTTAAATACAAAAATTGTTTCTTCTACCTCAGTTTAATGCCACTGTGTAGAAATGTATAGAAAAGGCAAGTTAAGGAATTTTTTTTATGTTCAAGAATCCTAAGCAGTTTTTACAGCAAAAACCATAGTACAGTACTTCCGTTCATTGTCACCTTAACGCGTCCTTTCGGCTGTGTGATGACGGGATTGACGGTTTCCCACACATTCAATTTCCCAGACGTTTCGAGATTCATCGCTTCATGCATTAATTTTGTTTAGAGAATTGAACGTAAACCACAAACAAGGAAACAGAATTAAGCAAACTGAAAAGACGATACTTGCATGACACGTTGCCCAAAAAGTGATTCAAAATCAACGATACAGGAGATAAATCCTACCAGTTTTCGATTGAGCAAAAAGGATGTTAATAGCTTGGCCATTCGAAGGTGGAAATATCGAGATAAGCTCATAAATTACTAGGAAATTGCGTCAAGAACCAATATCACTTAACAAATAGACGAAGCTGAAGTGACACTGAGATTACAAAGATGAGTTACAGAGATAACGCATGTGGACGCATAATACGACTTCTCCCGTCTTTATACAACAGAACTATAACCAGACTAAGGACAAAATGTTTGCCCAAGTTTGTCGAGATATATATGTCTCTAGTATAAAAACGGCCAATAACGATTTCTGAGCCCCAGACAGGGACAGAACCCACAGCCTTCTGATAACCGGTGATTTTCTGTACGAGATTCATATGGAGAGCTAAGGTGCTGCTTCGTATAGGCTGCCTATGTGTAAGAATAAGTCTAGATATTTCCTTTTAATCATTCCATACTTTATTACACGTTCCAGAAAGGCTTTTCGTCATCTAATAACAAATAGCTAGTAAATATATCAATATGTAAACTAAAGTTACAAAGTTTATGTCTTCTCACAAATATCTAAAAATTAAAAATTCGTTGACTATTCATAAACCCATTAACTAGATGATGCTTAATATCTTTTTTGACAATCGGTGCAACTCTAATATCTGTAGAAAATTTAATTCTTTTAGGTCCCTACCGACTTTTTAATTTTACTTTGGTATTACTCAGGCAATTTTACTCTAACACCAGACTGTTTTACTCTCAAGGATCGGGAGACGTCTTTGAATAAAAAGTGTTAAGTTTACCATTCACATGATTCCATAAACAAAAAGCACACTAAATGACCGTTCTTTGACCAGATGCAGTTCTTTAAAGGGATTGCAAGTTTATCATCATTTGCTACTTTGAACATCATACACAATTAATCACTTCTGAAAATTTTCCCCAGACAATCTGTAGCCACGTCATTCACGAATTACGGCTGTGCAGTTGCCTTGATAAGAAGATATCGTTAATGGATAATAGACATACACGAATGTCTAGCGAGGGAGATTATGCTATTATTTCGAATGATGATGTCCTATTTAAGAAATACCAAATGGATTCCCTTTTAAGGCTACTATGATCCAAATACAAGGAATGTTGCGAGACTTGAGAAAAGTCTAAAAAAACATGAGCCACTAGGAAAGTGTTTTTAGCTTCTCGAAAGTCGGACAACATCCCAAGATGCGAGTTGAAATTCTGCTAGAGTCAGCATTTTTCAGTTGACTTCAGCAGTGTCAGATTATCATGAAAAAATTCTGTTTATGTATACATCTGAGGATGATTCTGGAACAGAATTGAAACACGGCACATCCTCTCATGGATAAGCGTTAGGTTGTCGCAAGAATATCTCTTGTGCATAAGTTGGATAAAAACTCGCCTCCATTCCCTGTGAACTCGATCGCTTAACAGATAGAGCAGCGGACCGGTATCCCGAAGGTGCGAGTTCAAATCCCGCTTGAGCCCACATTTTTCTGTTGACTTCGGCAGTGTCAGATTATCTTGAAAATACCAAGTGTTTGAGTCACAGTATTCAAACACCCGAAAACCATAACGTGTTTCTTTTATAAAATGATAGACTAAACGTGCAAAACAAACTTCAGTACAATTTTGGAGAGAAATTTTCGGTGTTTAGATGCTCTATATGGAAACATGGGAACAAACCAATCAGAGCTCGAGAAAGAGTCACTTTATTTAATAAATGAGGATCTGGAAACGTCTTCCTGCATTAGTGAGCTTGACACAATCCTTACAAAAATTCCTCATGTTACTTCACTTATGAAAATAGTATTTTCATATGTGAATGTTCCATTTCATCTGAGATACATGTTTCTTACACCAAGATTTTACATTTGAAATTTTGTACCAGTTCATTTCATTTGTAAATTAGCTAATTCATGCGTGAAAACGTTTCGATTTCATATTATATGTTGATGTTGAAATATTCCGACTCCACATAAATTTCAAGCATGAAATGACATGAGAAGTTATCGTAAGGGAAGTCTATTTACAATCTATAATAACGCCAAATTTGAACATACGCAACATTTGGTAATAATATTCCTGAAGACAACTGACGATATTATGATAACTGGTAAACGTACAAATAGTACATGTATCAAACCATCTCCATAGCTCTCCATCTGAGCCCCGATAGTTCAATGATTAGAGATTCGTAAGTTTAACATGTAATTGCAGTTACTATGTCACTTTCACGTTCGTACGAGTTTCATTTTGCTCCTAGCTGATACGTGTAGAAATAAAGTAAGTAAAAAAGGTAGGGGGTAGCGAGTCCGATCTCCGTCAGAGGATCAGGAAACGTTCTTCTCAGTAAATGAACTTGACAAAACTTTGCTCATCATCTCTACCAATCTTCCAGAGCCTCCTAATAATTTTGCAGCCCTTAAGCGTGTTCATACGCTTTCGCATGGCTTTATGAATGTTCACACCTTGCTAGGAAAGATTAGAGTGTTGATAAAAACTTCTCGCGCAACTTGTACCAACGTAAACTTCTCGAGTTAGGTTTCGTGATGTACATCTGGTGTCATCATGATGTTATCGAAAAGGAAATATGTGTAATTTCATTTTTTTAAGTTACACTATTTTTTCTTATTCTGATGAGTGTCTTGCCAATAAACTTATGCATGGATTTTGAGAATATTTAAAAAGTGCCTGGGTGATCAAATTTTCATGGAAAAATGCCACAAAATGTATTAAAACTGTAATAACTTTGTTAAGATACGATTACTGAGAATAGTTCCATGTTTATTTACCCTGACTCAAATGATATTCAAAGTACAGAGTAATGATAATAGTGCCAAAAATTGTTGAGCTGCTAAATTCGTTGATGACGTTTGTGTGACATCAAGGTATCAATTCATATTATGCAAAAATTATGTCATAGATAAAGTTTCTTAGTTATTTCCTAGATTTAAGACCAACCTGAAATAAGTTGGCTGCTCAAGTGAATTGTGCATAGCAACTGTAGAATAGCAAAAACATACTCCCCAATGTGTTCAAGTCAACCTGATGCTAAAAGGCCACTCATTTTGTAAGCAGTACTTATTCACGTAACCAATATTGCTATCAAGATTGATGTAATATTTGATAACAAACATGTAAAAAATTGATTGTTATCAATCATTATGAACACTTAAGGCAACACCATTTCTTCACAATCTTAATGCATCAGCGAAAACGAAGCTAAAGTCGTTGATTCAATGAAATTAACTTTCTGGAAATGTATATTGACTTTGTTTCACATATTAAGCGCGTATACCGACGAGATATTTAGTAATCATATTGTCTCTTGCACATACTTAAATAACGTTGCCATTGTCACTCATTGTCAATGTTATCAATACTACGTTATCTGCATCAACTTTATCAACAGCTGGTGCGACATTTTGTTTCTTTACCACATTGCTGTATCATCAACAAAATTAAATCCGTTGATGTTATGACATTAATTTCATGGGTATGTATCTATTTTGTTTAATCCTTTACCGCTTGAATTTTTTTCCCTTTCCCTTTTGTTTTAGCTTCGTTATCTCACTGGTTCTTTTCTTTTTAGGTGTCCGATATATTCGGACACCGTATCTTAATGGATTGACGCATTAAGTAATATTCCACGGAACTGGATAGAACGTTTATCGTCACGGGGTGTAAATGTTCCTATATAATTGATAATTGAATATTCATGCCAGCAATAACGTTGCAAGATCTGCATGGTCACTGATAGACCAAAACTTCGCAATGAATGCTCTTACAATGAAGAATTGATTAACGTGAAAAGAAACATTTCTTTTTTCCGTAAAGAAAAGGTAGCCTGCAAAAACACATCCGCAAATGTTGATACGTTTTGAATTGTTTATCATCTTCATCATATCCATCCCTTACATAAACTTGACATGTCAATTCACATGTGAAAAAACATATGGAATTCGAACATTTGTACATAAGAAATGGAAACGTTTTCTCATATGAAATACATAATTCACATGCGAAATGAACTAACTTAATATTTCACACGTGATATCTTGGTGTGAGGAACATGTATTTCACATACTAAATGGAGCATTTACATATGAAAATTAATTTCACATAATGAAATTTTCATTTCACATGTTGAATTAAAATAATTCACGTATGAAATATATTCATCTGTGAAATTACATGAGCAATTTTTTCAAAGGGATGGGATAGAGACAGATTTTGAGCTATGAGGGGAAAAAACCCCAGATTTAATCAATTGGAATGAAAATCAGCGCCATGCAGAATACTTTCTGACGTTTTCATCTGAAACGTTGTATCATGACTGTATCAAATGCGCTTATGTGAGAGCTGGGATGTTTTCAGCAGAGGTGTGAAAATTCCTCATTGTTACATCCTGGTTTGTATTACTTTTGTTTTACCTGAAAAGCAGGTTATACCCGGGGACGAAAATACGGAGTGGATCAAATTGTATTTATAGGCACGCTGCGTTCTTGCGTGTGTACTGATGCAACTGTAGTCAATAACACAATTCAGCTGCACGAAAAATCCCAATATCAGTCGAATTCAGCAACATGAATAGCCCGATTACGGAGTCACGTCATCGCCTTCTTTTGGAACCTACTGTAAATTGTTTAAGAATACACAGGATAGTGTGAAAGACAAGAGTGAAATCATCCCGAGGGAAAACTAATTTAACCTTGGGTTAATGCTAACAGCAGGAATCTAATGATTGGAGATGTCGTACTAGTGCTCACTCCGTGCTCAACAGAGTGAACAGCATTAAGCACTATCTTTTATTTGGCTCCTAAACGGTCAGCTCCACTTCTTTTCCTGTTCGTTGCTCCTTTGCCATAAGTTGTTTATGTGATAATGTCCTACTTGGTCTATACCACTGTACCAGCAATCAAAATCATTGCTATTGCAGGTGTCTTCTCAATTATGTGGCACCTACAGTATTGGCCATTTGGCTATCAAATTCCATTTCTGGATGTACGACATTTCGGGATGATTTTAGCGTTTGAATTGCTTTCACGCGCAGCCGGCTGTAGGAGAAGAAATAAATCATCGGGTTGTAAAGTGCAGACATCTTGGCACACAAGGAAGGGTATTCATGGTAAGCCAGTGGAATGTTAATGCCTCCGATGATCTTAAGCGTGGAAACTATAGCATAGGGCGTCCAGGCAAACATAAATCCAGCAATAACAAGGAGAAGTTGTTTGGCGGCTTTAACTTGGGCTTTGTAACTTTCCTGCGTTGCATATGCATGTGAACCCCATGTTTCACCTGCGTTGAGATATATGTCTCTTACGGTGGAATAGATTTTTACGTAAGAAACCACAATGACGACGATCGGAGCTACGAAAAACATTACCACGAGAAATAGATTATAAGAAGCGTTGTCCGCTGTCTGGGAATCCCAGAGGATTGAGCAATGTAAGCCATATCCTTCGAAAGTGTACTTGGACCAACCGAGAAGGGGGCATAAACTTGCTACCAAGGCCAAGAACCAACAGCCGCCAATGACTAGGATGGCTCGAATTTTGGAAACTGTGTTCAGAGTGAGTTCAGAAAGAGTGACGCAGCGTTCAACAGCCATGGCAGTCAGCTGAAGCATGGATGAGAGACCAATCCATGTTGTAATAAATCCGTAAAATACGCACCCAGAGTGACCTGTCGTCCATTTCCTGGATACGACAGAGGAGAATGCGAAAGGAAAAGCCAGTAACGACAGCAAGAAATCGCCAACTGCCAGACTTAAAATAAAGAAGTCTTTAGCTTCAGTTAGCAATTCTTCGTTCCATTTTAAGTAGGTGGCAACAACGAGGCCATTGAGGAAGCAGCCAAGTACTACAAATATACCGAACAATATTGCAATAACAACAACCTCAGCGTTGGAAATTGTTTGATACGATTCTTCCATCGTTGTATTTAGACAACATTAACTTCTTGGGATAGTCACGTATAGTACAACAAGCTTTTGTAATTAAGTCTATCGTTACATCGAGTGCATAAACGCCAGGTGCATCTTAATAAGAACATCCTGCATATCAACTTGAGCATTGTTGCCAAATCTTTTGCATAATTGATTTGGACTCGATTCTGGACTGTCACCGAAACAAGAGTTTAAAATGTAAATAGGCTTTATACTTGAAACCTTTACGTGAAAAATTAGATTTTTTCTCTTGTTTTCTTGTTAGGACTTCGAATTTCACGGTCATTTCAATTTCAACAAAATTTATCAAAGGTAAAATTTGACGTATTACTCAATGTCAAAGACAAATCATTCGATATAAACCGTAAAACCACGTTGGGGCTCATTTGTATGACACGGCTGTCACTATACGACACTTCCTTCTGATGTATCCGATTAACTAACTAGAGTCTTTCAGACGCATCAATACATTAGTGAGCGAATTGAAAGCAAGAATAGTGCCTTTGACATCACATAAAAACATCTCATAACCCAGGAAGAAGTCGCAAACATCAATTATTGCGGAACTTTTTTTCCATTAAAATCGTTGTTGAAATTCGTCTCAAACAATTCTAATCTAACTGCAAAAGATTCTCAAGGTTTTAGATGTACGATCCTTCAAAATAATGTTTAGAAACAGTGCCATTGAAATAATGAAAAGATGATAAAACTACTGCTAGAATATTTACAGCTAAGTTGACCTTGTGGTTATCAAAGTCAAATTCTTAAACTATTTTTAGTTGTTACATAGGTCCTTCCTTCTTTTCATGCTCCTTTATGACTGTATTGTGTCAGCTCTTAGGAGACAATTTTACTGCACGATCCAACTAAGCTTTGGATGCTTTGTGATTATTTAATGTTATGTCCTCTAAAGTGTTTTCGCAAAGCGTTTGGTAACCCTAGAAATAAGACAGTCAGGAAACACCTGCCTTTTGTTATCTTTCTTCGATTTTTCTTTTATGAACGACTAATGGCTTAAAAAAGTAAATAATAAAACCAGCCTGTATAATTTAATTTGTGAACACGTATTCAAACCAATGGTTAACGAGGGCGCGTTAATTTATTTTTAGCTTGTTATGGACATCCTAACCTAATTGGCATAAAATGTAACAAATGTCGTCTCCCACAATGCTATGCATGGAAAATTACAAAACTGCTCTACGAATAACTTTTTTTGGGTAGATATTTGACTTATCAAACACATTTATTTTCCAAGTTCTTTTGAGTAAATATAGCACATCACTGATAGTTTAGGGCGTGCTTAAAATAAATCTGGTTCTGTACAAGTCACAGAATTAGTGCTTATAACTCGATGCAATGTCTATTGATATGCTAATCTGCAAGGGCTACTCCTATCTAATGTATAAACTGTTTTTCTTTAAAATCTATTAAAACTCTTTGCCAGCAGCATAAGGCATATAATATTTTACTCTGGCTAACGTCAGTCGCTTTTACCATGGCTAATGCCACACAATTTTATTCTTCAAAATGAGATTTTCGGCAATGAAAGAGTATTGACCATACCAACTAACTCTTTCCCTGTGACGTAAGACTTCTGTTATATTAGTCTGGCCAACGCCAAACCATTTTACTCGTCAAAGGCAGAGATCCCAAAGTTAAAGAGTTACTGAATGCTTAGTTTGTTTTCACTTCTGATTTCCGAGAGTGAGCTTCTAAAAGACCAAGGAAATGATATTGGTTGGAAACCAAGAATCGAACGAAGCAGATGCTAAGGTAAAGCTTGTTCAGACCTCTCAAAATTTGAGAGCTCTGTTGTCTGTAGTGATCAATTTATTCCGTTCAATGGCTGATTCCATATTTTCGAAGCCAAAGTTGTCACCAACTGGATTGAGATGAATCCACCGATACTGAGTTTCTCGTCTTAAGTTTATTCCCTCGTGAAAATTCCACATGCCAGATCTCACATGTGAAGTTTGAACATGTGAAATTGCTTCACATGTGAACACAAGTGAGACACAATTTCAATCACACACTTGCCCCATGTGAAAAACATGTGATATTAAATTACATGTGAAAGTCAAGCATGTGTAAAGCATAAATATGTGAAAAACCACACGTGAAAAATTTCCGAAAGTAAAATTAAAGCATATTTCTCCTTTTCACAGGTGAGCCCATGTAATCACATGGTATCACCCTGTAAAAATATTTCATATGTGATTTCACAATTGAAAAACATGGAATATATCACATATGAAATTTTCATTTCATAATTCATACATGAAATATAATAGATAGGTTCAAAACAGTATTTATGTGAAATGCTAGTGTTTGGAAGTTGTGTTTCACATATGAAATGGAAGATTTACTTGAAAAAAAAAATTAATTTCACATACGAAATTTTCATTTCATGTGTGGAATTGAAACATTTTCGCACACGAAATACGATTTTCATATGCGAAATGCCATTTGTACAGATGCAATATTAAGCGAAGACACGTCTGAATGGGGGAGGGGTGTCATAAAAAAATTGTATTTTCGATATTTAAATATTAAGGCTAGTGTGTTTGTTGTCATGGAAGCAAATCGAATTTCAACTATGAAAATCATCTTTTTAATTGGTCCGTCGTCATGGTAAGGAAAATAATGGTGCACAAATAGTGAAGTATTGTACCTGCTTTCAAACATGATGTGGTACTACTGCATGGTTAGAGAAGCTTTGCATAGCTTTTTGTGCTTTAGCAGAAATCTACTCTAGATACTAAACCTAAAAAACTCCATATTTTCCGAGCTTTTTCAGATCCTAGTCGGGAACATTCAAAACGTCAAACAAAGTAACTAGACAACGTAAAATTTTAGAAAGTGTTACAACACTAAATTGAATTTTATAGATTCAGTTTCTAGATGTTATGTTCGGTATCTATGCTAAAAATTTGGCAAGGATCGGTAAAAGAAAAAAAAAGAAAACATGTTCGGAAAAGATGCTTAGCAACAGCTTTAACAACTCGAGAAAAACAGAATCAAAATTTAACATTAAATAAGTATAGTAGAGTTTGTAGTCTCCCAACACCTTCAGGAAGGACCTAAAAGTGTTCTTCTCTTGCTCAATGTTTTCATAAGGTCCTTGTGCCAAGGTCAAGGTCAAAGTCAAGGTGAATGTAAAAATTATGAAGGTCGTTTAAGGTTACCCTTAAATGCGCCTCAAAACAGCCTCAAGGTCATTCAAAGTCACGCAAAACTCATTACTATTGCACTCTAAACAAAATTTAGACAAAACATGATCAAATAAAAATTTCCGAAAAAATCGAAATTTTGAGTATAACCACCTTAAATTCACATCGCACAAGTAAAACAACTCAAGTTTTCGGATAGTCACGTACTCCAGGACGCTCTAAAACACGAGCGTGGAAACGGCAGTGGGAACCGTGATCTATGCGTGATGCAAGGAACCTCCGCAAATCATTGATGCATTCCAGGTATATTCAGGAATTGGAATTAAAAGTGCATATGAACCCTTCATGGTTTTTAGTTTTTTGTAAAGAGGATTAAAAACTGACTAAAAAGTTTTTAAAGTTTTTGATTTTGTCCATTCATTTCCGAGATATCTGTCTTCAAGTATTGCCGAAAAGTCCAATTTTGAACTCTCCGCCAAAAATTCCCGTGTATGTTCTCAATACTACAATGGCCAGGGAACCAGGCAACTTAAAAGGCCCAGGACCGGAAGATAATTATGCTTTCATACGTGTCAGAGTAGGAGTTTGAGCTTGAAATGGTGATTATAGTACAAAATACGAGCGTTTAGATAACTTTGTGATCAAAACGCAGTGTGAAATCTATACGTTCCTCAGTCCCAGGCCTCTTTAATGCTCGACCTTTTCATACAAAATGACGTATTTATAGTGATATGTCTCCAAAACGAATGTACTAAATCAAAATTTGTAGAAGAACTCGTCAGCGCTTTTTGCTACCCCTATACCCCTAAAAAAAAAAAAACCCCTAAAAAAACCAAAAAAAAACTGCAGAGGGTTCATATGCACTTTAACATTCGACAAACAACTTGCACTTTTAAGCTGAGCCCCTCTTGTGCGTTTTTAGAAAAGAAAAGCT
Organism: Heliopora coerulea; assembly: GCA_030142905.1. Lineage (NCBI taxonomy): Eukaryota > Metazoa > Cnidaria > Anthozoa > Scleralcyonacea > Helioporidae > Heliopora > Heliopora coerulea. Next base: position 60,905 of record JASJOG010000098.1, read on the forward strand.
GCCGAAGAAAGTTAAATGTTAAAAACGTAATTGAATAGTCAAACGACAATTTTCTTCTTACCGAATAACTGTTTGCCTCTTAATTTTAGTTTGGCCGTAAAAATTTTTATCCATCAAGTTGACTTTCTGGCTGTCTGCACAGAGGTGGAAAATTGGATGTATAAAGCTGGCTCAAAGAAACTGTTAAGAAACAGTTGTCATAAATTAAGTTGAATATGTGCCTGCCTCCTTCAACAGATGTTTTTTATAAAGAGTTGTTTGACTTTCTGTAGCCATTGCTTGACTTATGTACTACGGATTTTGAGTGATAAGTTTGTTCGTGGTAGTACTTTGATTCATCACACATAGATCAGCCCAATCACGACTCGCCTCCACGCCCGTGTTTTAGGCTACATTTACACTACAGCAAACTACTTAGGACTCAAAAAGTAGTCGGATTCACACTAAAAATGTACTCGGATTTGTTGGCCGTCTTTACAGGAAAAAGTATCTGGGTTAGTTGCATCCTCGTGTTAAACGCCAACAGTGTTTTCTTATCTGAGAATGGACGTAAATCTTCATAAATTTTATTAAAAGCAACCATGGACAACAAAAATTTGTTTCCACTCTATGTTTATTACAGCCTCTGATAGAGAAATATCCCACCACTAGCTACTTCAGCTATTATACACAAAAAGGAGGAAGATTTCTCGGTAGTCTTACCTCTCCAGATTCAATATATCCAGATTCTTTTCCGGATTCACATTTATCCGGATTCCTGTTTAATTCGAAAACTTTCTATGCCGGATTCTCTACTTGAGAGTAAACAGCTACTTTGACACCAAGGGAAAAGCTTTCCGGATTGCCTATGAATTTAAGCAATTGAGTTCACATTGGCAGCTTCCTCTCCAACCTAAATGGAAACGACCGGAGCAAAACAGAGGCGATGATCGCCTCTGAGCGTGAAACTCGTTAAATTTTTTTTAAATGTTCAAAAGTTTTTAGAAGTTTTATATACATACATCGCTCTACCTACATTGTATCGAGCACTTTCAAACCAATCGTCAACTGTGCTTCTTGTATGATACACCTTTGCTTTATGTATATATATATATATCTGTGTGTGTGTGTGTGTGTGTGTGTGTGTGCATATGTCTTCGTGTATGTATATGTACATGTATATGTGTATGTATATGTATATGTATATATATACATATACATGTATGTATGTATGTATTTATGTAAGATAATCAAATTAGAACTTCATCAGGCATATTAAAATTAGAAAAAAAGATTTATTGTTCCAAACCTTTCTCCGGTTAAGGCTTCTTCAGTGGGATAAAAATCTAGTATACTAAGATCGTCCTCTATGTATGTATAAGTTATATTAATTAAAAATACAAAATAATACTAATTTATAACAAGATATGAAAAATGCAAATGCAAATATCTTGTTTTAAATTAGTATTATTTTGTGTTTTCAATATGGACAGAAACTTTTCATGATAATCTTTTTCATGATAGATTATCATGAAAATTTTCTGTTTATGTAAACCCTTGAGGATGATTCTGAAATAAAGTTGTGTTTTTAATTAATGCAACTTATGTATATAGAGGACGATCTTATTACACCAGATTTTTATCCCATTGAAGAAACCTTAACCAGCGAAACGTTTGGGACAGTAAATCTTTTTTTAATATGGTTGATGGCGCTCTAGTTTGATTATCTTATCTACTAACCAGGCATGATCCCTGAAGCTTTCCCTTCATAAATGTATATTTATTATATGGCTAAGCTCGCTATCCGGTCTGTACGCAAAATGACCCACGCTGGCTGGCTGCCTAGCCGTGCAAACAGTTTTTCGTACAGGCCGAGTAGTTTTGGCGGGAAAATTTCCGATCTGATTTGAAGAAAAGGAAGCCAGATTCAGGTACGTTTTACAGTAAATTTATAAAAACAAACTACAAAAAAAGAAGTCAAATGTTTTCAACAATAATTTTAAGTCGATAACTGGATGAATAGATGAAAAAACACACTAAAAAATAGGTAAAACAAGTGAGTAAACCTAAGCCGCTAACTCACGAACACAAAGTTTCGTTAAAAGCGATGAAGAAAGGAACCAAAATCCATATAATGAATTCTTGATTAACCTCGTTTGTTCGGTCGGTACGGGAAAGCATTTGCTATCGGTTTTTTCTGCACAGACCTCGCTCCTTCGTCGCTCGGTCTGTACGAAAATCTTGGGCAAATGCTTTCCTGTACAGACTTCTCACTTGGTTAATAAGTCATCAATATGTATATATTGTTATATACAATATATAATCTATCGTATATATTGTATATATGTTTTTCCAAACTATGCAATTGTATATACATACATAGTTGTTTATATATACGTATATATATAAATTATCAAAAACCTCCTTATCCCAAGTTTTAAAACTTCCTTAAAAAATACTTAAACTTCCTTAAAAAATTCCTTAAAAAATACTCAAAAGAAGTCCCTGAGGTTCAAACCTTTAGGTACAAAACAATCCAATTTATATGTCCAAAAACCTTCCCTTTTAGTTGAGTCTGATACATCCGTCCTATCAACTATTTTTACTAGCATATCTTTAATTCCCTCATGACCCCCCCTCATAAAAATGGGCATACAAATGTTCTCCCGGTATACCCCTTTGACCATTACCATACATTTTAACACTGCTTTTATGGTTATTAAACCTCCTCCTAAAAGATGTTATTGTACTGCCCACATAAATCTTGGAACACTTTTTACATATTATAAGATAAATCACTCCTGCCGAATCGCAATCGAACAAATAATTAATATAAAATATACGTCCATTTCTACAAAATGTGGAACCTTTCTCCACAAAATTGCAAATTTGGCAGCGTAATTTACCACACTTTCGCATACCCTTATCCCTTATATTATGCCCATTTTTATGGGGGGGGGGGGGGGGGGGGAGGGGTCATGAGGGAATTAAAGACATGCTAGTAATAAAAGGATAATTTAGTAAGGTCTAAACTGAAGGGAGAAGGTAGTGGGGATAAGGGAATGCGAAAATGTGGTAAATTACGCTGCCAAATTTGCAATTTTGTGGAGAAAGGTTCCACATTTTGTAGAAATGGACGTATATTTTATATTAATTATTTGTTCGATTGCGATTCGGCAGGAGTGATTTATCTTATAATATGTAAAAAGTGTTCCAAGATTTATGTGGGCAGTACAATAACATCTTTCAGGAGGAGGTTTAATAACCATAAAAGCAGTGTTAAAATGTATGGTAATGGCCAAAGGGGTATACCGGGAGAACATTTGTATGCCCATTTTTATGAGGGGGGGGGGAGGTCATGAGGGAATTAAAGATATGCTAGTGAAAATTATTGATAGGACGGATGTATCAGACCCAACCAAAAGGGAAGGTTTTTGGACATATAAATTGGATTGTTTTGTATCTAAAGGTTTGAACCTCAGGGACTTCTTTTGAGTACTTTTTAACAGATTTTTTTATATTTTTAAGTAATGCTATGTATATAAGGAGCATCTTCTATCTTGTAGTTCTTATTCTTGACAAAGGGGCAGCGCCCCGAAACGATGAAATAAAGTTTTTTAAAAGTTTTATCTTGTCAGCTATACATATATATATATATATATATATATATATATATATATATATATATAGTGAGGTTTTCCTTAAGAGTATATGGTTGCTACTCCGAGTTTCACGCGGATGCGATCTTCAGGCAACTGAAACAGCGTCGATTCATTGTCTCCTTTTTCTCTGTTCATTGACGTCATGGTTTGCGTGGGTTGGATGACTCATCGCTATTGTCCTCGTGTGGTTTGTCTTTGAGATGAGAAATCTGTTCCGGTGTCTGCACTTTGAGACGATCTCCGATCTTTTGTTGAGAAGGTTCTTTAGGTGGTTTTTTAGGCGTGCTTTCATGATGCAAAGCTTTTCCTCCAGGCAAAGGTTACATCTTTTTGCTCCGCTTGTGTAGGCCGCGGCTCTTTTCACGATCGTTCATTTTATATCGAAAGATTGGCTATTTGATTTTAGATCCCATACGTATTTTGATAGTTCAGTCTCATTGGAGTACTTGCTATCTTTGAAGGATTTGATGTGGTTTCTGTATCGTTCTTTAAAGCTGTTTGCAGTCATTCCTATGTACTGTTTTGTCTCTCCGGTGTCTGTCGTGGTTACGTCGGCTCTGTAAACGATGTTGTCAGTTAAGCAGTTCCCTTGGAGCGGGCACTGTTCTTTTCTTCTGCAGTTGCAATTATCTGTTCTCTGAAGCTTTCTATTTTCATATTTATTTAGGATTCGGGAGTTATGTTTGGTGATCATAGTCTTCATGTTGTCCATGCAGCTGTAGCTAATTTTGACTGTGTTCCGGTTGAAGATTTTGTGCAGAGTGCATGACTCAGGAAAATGCTTGTCAATTAGTTTTAGAAAGTTATGGCCAATTTTTGATCTGATGTTCTTGCTATATGGTGGGTTGAACCATATTATGTTTCTGCGTCTACGTTTTTGGGACGATGTAGATTCGGGCGTCTTGTCGCTGTCGGAGATATATTGGAATTTGGTGTTAAAGTGGCTACGTCTTAGTGCGTCTTCGTATATAGGTGCTGCAGAGTCGAAGGTTGATTGGTTTGATGATAATTGTGAAATGCGAGAATTGATGGAGGCTGGAAGATGTTTGATTATTGATGGAGGATGGTTAGAGTGGCTGCTGATGTACAGTGGGTCGTCGTTTGGTTTTCTGTAAAGTCGATAGTCACCGTTCATCAGGTTGAACGTGATGTCGAGGAAGTTTACACTCTTCAGATTAGTTTGGGCTGTGATTTTTAGGCCAAGTTGGTCGAAAATCTTGATTAGCTCTTTCCTTGTTTTATCAGCTGATCGACCGGTGGTGTTCATTACGATACAGAAACCACATCAAATCCTTCAAAGATAGCAAGTACTCCAATGAGACTGAACTATCAAAATACGTATGGGATCTAAAATCAAATAGCCAATCCTTCGATATAAAATGGACGATTGTGAAAAGAGCCGCGGCCTACACAAGCGGAGCAAAAAGATGTAACCTTTGCCTGGAGGAAAAGCTTTGCATCATGAAAGCATGCCTAAAAAACCACCTAAAGAACCTCCTCAACAAAAGATCGGAGATCGTCTCAAAGTGCAGACACCGGAACAGATTTCTCATCTCAAAGACAAACCACACGAGGACAATAGCGATGAGTCATCCAACCCACGCAAACCATGACGTCAATGAACAGAGAAAAAGGAGACAATGAATCGACGCTGTTTCAGTTGCCTGAAGATCGCATCCGCGTGAAACTCGGAGTAGCAACCATATACTCTTAAGGAAAACCTCACTATATATATATATATATATATATATATATATATATATATATATGTATAGCTGACAAGATAAAACTTTTAAAAAACTTTATTTCATCGTTTCGGGGCGCTGCCCCTTTGTCAAGAATAAGAACTACAAGATAGAAGATGCTCCTTATATACATAGCATTACTTAAAAATATAAAAAAATCTGTTAAAAAGTACTCAAAAGAAGTCCTTGAGGTTCAAACCTCACTACATTTAAGCTCTGCCCCATATGGTATCGGGCACTCTTGGATCCATCGTAAACATAATCTCAGTTATATATATATATATATATATATATATATATATATGTATGTATATATATGTACATATATATGTACATATATATACATATATTTAAATAGATAGGAAAACACGTAATACCATAATATCGCTTTCCAAACGCTCGAAAAGGACAGGTGAAGTCATTAATTTTATAACTAATTAAACCTATATTCTTTTCCCATTTCATTTGCTTAATGGAATAAAATCAGTAGTTCACATGTCTTTCAACTCAGTGACAAGGGTTCGATTCCGCCTCCGGGCAGTCATGAGACTTAAGTTACCTTTGTCATGTGTAAGAAGAATGTTCTTAAATTTGACTATACCAAACATCGCAGGTTTGCACCAAATACTTAGGTCTCCTCCTGTGATAACGCTGAACCCATAAGGGGTGGGTGTTAGTGGACCTCAGGGAAGAACAGATTATAGCTGGCTCATATGGTGATCTAGAATAGAATAAAGACACTTTACTTCAATGACTTTGATAAACTAAATTATAACTATTTCTTGAAGTGAAACCTATATAAGTAACTAAAAAGAAAGGTAATTTTCTTTGAGTATAATGATGTAAAAATATTTCAAACTCGTGAATAATTCATGTGAAAAATATGAGGGAAATCGATACCGAGACGTCATTTGGAAATGTAATCGTAACTATCATAAAATTTCTTCTACTTTAACGCAATCTTCTCTTTAAATTCACTTCTCTGAGTTTCTAAATCAGATCAAACGCCCCTTCTTATTTATGGTATATTACTTAATGATGCGTACCCGATTCGCCCGATAGCTTTGACAAAACACTTTCTTTTAAAAATGAAGACAACTAATAACTGTGACTGGAATCCAAATTCCTAACAGGGAGAATGGAAGAAATTCTCGAGCGCTTAAGTTTTCTGTGGAATTATTCAATAGAAAAACAGATAAATTTTCGAACGCTACATCTATGAATTCCCGTTAGTAAATTCAATAACCTTGTTTTTGTCTTATATTAAGATTTATGACAAGTGTTTTAGCAAGCCTTCCCACGTCAATTCCAATATCTGCCCAGTTTAGTGAAACCAATAATGCTTTAAATATACTGAAGGTTAAAAAAGCTAGTTAATGCTTATTTCTTCAGCAATTTTCTTTTTTCTTTTTTATTTCTTTTCGGTTTTTTCATTGATTCGTTTTGCTAATTTTGGCTTGGGTATTTATTCTAATCGTAATGTACGATCTAGGAAAAGTCCTTCGTTTCCCTTTGGTAGATAAAAATTGAAAATTGAAATAAATTACCAAGCTACTAATGGGCATACCCAAAAAAACAGCATTTAAACCCTTCTCCTTATCAATCTTTTTTTTCGCGCTTCCTATTCTTTTTATATTTATTCTTTCTTTGGCCTTTCCCTACTCGAATCAAATTTTCGTTTCCAAAAATTTTTCCGTGAATCTTACGAGACGTTTGATACGAAATTTTGTAGCTGGAGTTTGGCTTGGATTAGACTGAGGGATGCATAATATCCAAATTCCCAATCGTGCGGTCTGGGTGAACAACAAAGAAAATTACCTATTCCATTAATGGGAAAAATTATTTGTCACAAATTTAATCACCTAGATTTTTTGTGGGAAAAATTCCTGTCCCTAACAAATGTTGCAGTTTTTAAAAGACGAAAATCGTTGCTTTTCACGTATATTATGTTATAGAATTGCAGTTCTAGACAGTTTTAGGAGCTTTTAAACCTTCCCGTCCTTAAACGTATTACCAAAAGTAAAGTTGTATGGCGTTAGCTGCAGCAAAATAAATGTTCAATACCGACAGAAAAGAGTGACTTGGGAAACTATCAATCTATTCCGTTCCAAGTCGTCTCCCCTTGAAGAGTAAAATCGTTTGGCGTTAAGTAGTATAAAATTATTAAACTTGGATTTGCATCGAAAACAATTCAATTGAACAAAAAATTCTCTTCGATGTCAATCGACGACATCCAGAAAAAAAAAGTTATTTGATCTTGCTCTCCATTAAAAAATCTGAGTTATAAACCAGTTCGTGTTCAATTGACTTTTAAACGTCAGTTATTATAAATGCTAACAATTCAAGCGAACTTCCGTTTTTCTTGCATTTTTTTTTATTTCATTTTTCAACAGGTAAAGGACTGTTTCTCAGGGAAAATGCTTTTGAAGTAATATTGCAAAAAGGTTATCCGTCTGAGATTTGGTTGCATATAAATGCCATCTATTTTGAACTAACTTAGTATTCTAATAATCTGAATATTTTTGTTTGGAACGGGAGCAGGAAAGACAGAGAAAATTGAAAACAAACTAAAAGCTATTCGATTCACACGCAAACGAAATGTAACGGAGTTTAAGGGCTTTCCGCTTGTCTCTCTATATGCATAAGTTGCTTAAAAAAATGGTCAGAATAAAGAATATATAAACGAATCCTCTATTGGTCCTTTTGACTTAATAAATGCCAGGTGTAGTCATGGAAAAGGTATAGCAGCTGTTTTCTATTGTTCTAGAAAACACTTCATAAACTTCTTGACTAAAGTTTAATCGATACTGAACCACGGTGTGAATTGACTACCAAGTGTGTCCTGAGATTCTTACGATTAATGAGATGACATCGATTTCAGACCAAGGTGCATCAGTCTTAACGGTTTTTTACGCCATTTTACTGATCATAGGCAGCCTTTCCAATGGCATTATCATCCTCACCTTCTACAAATGGCGTCAGACGATGTTGTCACAACCCAAAGATATCTTAGTATTAAGCCTGGCAATTGGAGATTTCGCCATGTCTTTGTTAGTAGTCCCACTTGGCCTCTCTTCTGCAGTTTCTAAGAAATGGACAACGGGTCACGAAGGCTGCATGTGGTATGGTTTCATCTCATCCTGGATTGGTCTGTCATCCATGCTTCAACTAACCACTATTGCTGTAGAGCGCTACAGAACCCTATCTCAACCTACTCCCTACAACGTTTCTACAAAATTAACTGTACAGGCTATCGCTGTATCGTGGATTTCAGCCTTCGTCGCAAGTTGTTTCCCGCTGATCGGTTGGTCCACATACGCCTTCGAAGGGTACGGTCTTCATTGTTCCATCCTCTGGGACTCATCAACGAAAAACAATGCCTCTTATAATTTGTTCCTTCTGCTGATTTTCTTTGCAATACCTGTAACAACAATAGTTTTGTCTTATGTAAAAATCTATATTGTTGTGAGAAATCTTCGTCTCAACGCACGAAAAATATGGGGTGAGAAATCACATGCCACTAGAGTAAGCTACGAGGCACAGGTAAAAATATCTAAGCAAATTCTCATTATAATTGCTGGGTTTCTGGTCTCCTGGACTCCTTATGCTGTTGTCTCTATGCTTAGCTCATTCGGTGGCTTCGAGATTCCTTTAGTCTATCACGAAATCCCATCTTTATTTGCAAAAATGTCGATTATTCAGAATCCCATAATATACTGCTTCGCTTATAAAAAGCTTCGTAAAAAAGTGGTCGAAATGCTAAGAAACGTTGTGCGTTTCACGCGTGAGGAATCTAGTATTCAACCAAAATTATCTTGAAAATGACTGTATCAGAGTTGCATCAACATTACGACAAAGTTCTGCGAGAAATTTTGGTTTTTCGGCAGGAAAACCTCGAAACTGTTGTGAAAAGATTTTATTACCTCACCAAATGGTCTCTAATGAGATGTACAAGATGTTAAATGCAGAAAAAAGGAAATTGCTATACATTTATCTACGATGCTTGGCAAAATCTGTTCCGAACTGATTTCTTCAGTACATATTAGATGGGTATAAGTGCAGTTTAGCGGACGTACCTGACCGCTAGGCTTTGCAGCCATGACCACAGACAAACGTAAAAATATGGCCTTAGTCTATGAAGAAATTCAATTCACAAAAGATAAAGAAACTCTATGACCAATACTTACCGTAACCCTTATCCTAACCCTAGCCCTAGCCCTAACCCTAACTAAATACATGTCATTACAACATTTTTCAATAAGCCCATTTTTCCTTGCGTTGTGTCTGTCAAAATTTTCCCGCCAAATCTCACTTTACATCGAGCCAGCAGTAGAGGTCAGCATCCATGTCCGACCGCTAAACTGCCCTCTAACCGTTTGACGAGCGCAATCCTATTGTATAAATTGGAATGTGCTATTATATAAACGAGCATTTTACATTGAAAGACGACACACAAATCATCACATAGCAATGGATTTAGATAAAAATTACCAGAAAACTATAGTTATTAGGTTAATCTCCGCAGCTTACCTGATAATTCCTTTCATCAAATCCGAACTAGTTAATTAACTTTGTAATGCAGTTTAATGTTTGAGAAACATGAGAGCTTGGATATATTAAGGTAGATGAACGATCTTTACTCTCGATACTCAAATCTGAGTCTTGGTAGCTCAATGGTTAGAGCGTCTTACCGGTCATCAGAAGGTTGCGGATTCGATCCCCGTCTGGGGCTCAGAACTCATTTTCTGAGTATCGAGCTTGAAGATCGTTCATCTACCTTAAATTTGTAATGCTTTGCCAAAGTCATCTATAATGTATATTTCTGCAATTTAATTTTATGTCTGAAGATTGTTCACTTTAAATCAAAAGTTTACCATCAAAATAAAATTGTTCCAAATTAAACGAAAAACTGTTATATTATGCAAACCTTTCTCGAATTTCTTTCCGTTGCTTCATTTCCATCAACTATTGTTGACCAGAGTTCGAACTTCTTAAGCTTGTTGCTGATTGGTAGTTAATAATTATCGAGAGAATTACTCACTTCATCAATACGTTAACAAAGACAACAGTTTTTCTTCTCTAGTATTTTTATAAAACAAATACCAAATGGATTTCTGGGCTTGGATACTGTGATCCAAACTCTTGGGATGTTGCTCGACTTTCGAAAAATTAAAAGACACTCGCCTAGCGGCTCGTGTTATTTTTACGCTTTGTTCAAGTCTCGCAAAATTTCACGAGTTTGGACTGCAGTATTCTAACGCGAAAATCCATCTGGTATTTCTTAAATTATTGTAAATTTAATCTATCATACGCGACTAGCGTTCCCGATCAGACATTCAACCATTGATAAGTTTTTTCCAAAACGAGGCACGTAGTCGAGTTTTGTAACAAAAAAAATTCCGAAAAGAAGAGTCATTTTGAAACCTCAAGATACGAGATATAAATCAAGAAGCACAATTTTAAATAATAATCATTATTATCATTGATATTGAGGTCAATGACTCCGAATCAATGTCCAGCCTACCTACTTCTAGTTTTATCTCGGTGTTAACTTCTCTTAAAGCAGTTACCATTCAAGGCTAAATGGTCTTATCTACCCTTTGCTTGGGGGTTGCTAGCGCTTGCCAAAGGAACTACTCCGGACTCTGGTAGGCGGGAGCGTCCTTATTTCCGTAGCAGGCTGAAGCTGTGCTTGTCCTACTGTACCATTATTGCTTTACCTTGAAGTGGCTTGAATTTTGTTGACTCGACTGCATTACTTGATTCATCGTGAGGGTTCGTATTTCCTAAGCTTGTGTCAGATTGATGATTTTATGAGAAAAGCGCTCGATATATTAACAAAAGTTCACACCTTTTAATCTGTCAGTATTTTATAAAAGAACTACTCATTGGTTTTCTGCCTACGGGTACTGTGATCAGCAGTTATGATGTTGTTCAACTTTCAAAAAGATAAAGGCACTCACTTAGTGGATCTTGTTTTCTTAAATCTCGGAACATTCCTCGTTGTTGGTATTTCTTAACCCTTTCCAGTCTGTATCCGGATTTTTAATTTTACTATGCCTAATGCCAGACAATTTTACTCATCAAGAGGAGACGTCTTGGACAGGAAAGAGTTAACTCTTTCCTGTCAGTATCAGTCCACTATTTTTTCATTACAGCCAACACCTGACGACCTTGGTTGTCACGAGAACTCCAGCAAGGAAAAAGTTAATAAACATGGCCAAAAATAAAGAGGAAGTGTTGAGGCAGAGTATGCGAGCAAATCATTACCCAGTTCTGAAACTCAACATGGTGGAATCGAAATGAACCATTAGTAGAAAAGATGTCAGATATGCACAGAAGACGAAAAACCTTAAAATCATGTTGCACTCATGTATAGTATCTTAAAACATGGTTGAGTTGGCTGGGCGACAATGAATATAACGTATAAACGCACAGCGAGATTCTGTATCCCTAGTCTTCATTCGGCCAAATAGATCCCATACTCGTCGAGATAGTATATACCCACGCCCGCTTGGCCCTTTGTCACATGCACCGCCCTTCACGCGGTGGGCGAGGGGATAAAATTATTGAATAAATGTTTAAAGAAAATTTACGATACCCTTCACTGAATATACTTACAAGACACAAATTAAGATTTAGATATCCTACATTTGATGTATTTGCTATTCTCTGTGCCCGTGATGCCATGCGGTGCACGTGCATAAATCCTGGCCACGTGCTTAGCTAGACAAGAATACGTATTCTGACCTTCATTAACCGCTACTAAACTTTGATTTTAGCGATAGTATCTTCATTAACGCGAAAGCGTCTTCATTGCCATGAAACATAGTATGATCCTTAACGATATTTCCATTTCTTATAGATCTTTAATCTTTGATGTTTACATTTATATGTAAAGTTCACAACGTCAAGGGAATTTTAACGGCAACATGGTACAAGCGTTAACGCAACATTGCACAATCAATAAGGTAAGTACTATACAAGTTTTATATACTGGAAAACAAAATGAACAAGCGACAATAAAAGGAAGAATTGTTAAGTTTTATACGTTTTAAGCGTCCAAGTTTGGTATGAATGTTCGTAGACAAAAGCACAGGACATCTTCCTATCTTATATCGAGCACTATGATGTTCATCTTGTGTAAGCTTTCTCCCTGGCGAATTACGCTGTGTTTACGCTATGCTAGATAGGTTTTTATGCCGATACAAAAACTTTCTGGTATAGAGTAAACAGGATGTTTCTGTACTCTTGTAAAACGTTTTCCGGTATGACGTAAACACCGGACCTCGAAAGAAGAGATTGAACCAGTAACAGCCTTCCCTTCTCGTTTTCACCAAAGTGTTCAAAAATACAATTACTAGATCTGATATGCTACATTACCCAAAATTGTTTGCAATAATCCAACAATAAGTCACAAATGCTCGCGTGACTCCATATTGAATGCATTCTAACGCTCAAAGCTCCCCAATAACTCATCCGATATATAGAACTTACAACTTATACAAGAGCGGAGTGGAACAACATTACTCTGTTCCGAAAATCACTCCGAAAATAGCTTTTCTTGTGTAAATGTACGGCCTATCCGTTGTGGTGTTCGCGTCGCTGCAGAAAGCTATCTGGTGTAGTGAGAATGCAACCTTAATAACCGACCTTGTAAACGTACTTTAAGTTTCATCTAAGTCGGTCAACGCATATATCCACTATAGTTAAGTCTGATGAAGCGCTTTTTCTCCGAAACATCAAATTTTGCAACAAGCCAAAAGGATTCAGGAAACTGCTGCAAAGTAGGACAGGAGATACGACCGTTCGTTCGAAACTTCAAAAGGAACTTGAGAAACACAGATTTTTGGGCCCGACGAGAGCATGAGTGACCAAGTAGGGCTGGGTAGAGTACGGCGTTGTTCCCGTCCAAATACGAAAGCTCAGCAAGGCAAAATGGCCAATTGTAACGTCATTGACTGTGTTACTTAGAACTTTTGTTTTACTCAGACAATGTCAACATATCCATGTATGAGAGAATTCGGTCATATTTGGTTTTAAACTTATCGAACAGCTTGTCTTAGTAGTGGGATCTCAAATATTCATAAAGCATCATTACTACGTCGGCGTCCTGCTGCATTATAAGATAAAGATAATTGACAATAATACAACTTACAGCTTGGATTTTATCATAACGTATGTGAGCTCGATTTGCATTCTTAATGGTGTAAACCTTCACACTACGAATAACTGTTTCTCGAAAGCTATCCGCCGACATAAGAAGACCAATGACGAACTTGTTCGAAAAGATTTTATCTTGATGCCTGTTGTCGTTGTTTGTTAAGGTTTACACTGACTGCTACATGTAGAAGTTAACGAACATTTGCTTCCCCTATTTAGCAAAATAACAGGAAAAAGGCTGCTCAATACATCCACGACAAACAAACTAATAAAAAAATGTACTTCCGAGCCTAAATATTTTACACAAGTTTCAGAGAAACGGTATAGTAGGGACGTAGGAGCAGCTCCACCATGTATGGCGGCTGCCAGACAAAAGTTCGCCGCAACAAAAAATTTTAAGGTGGGAATTAGTCTCGTTCCCAGCCCACACACTTTGCTGGAGACGTGACTATTCCGCGTGCTAGGTGCACGTGATAGGTACTCGTGCCGATTGCCCATGGCGAACGAGATCCTTTGGTCTAAGTGTACGTCTGATATGCATGGTTGAGACGTACTTTTTTGTCAAACAGTTTTGACGAACAAAAGCGTTTAACTTTCCGATCGGTGCTACGGTTCAAAGGGTGAAGAGAGAATATTTCGCGTTGATTACAATAAGACATTCAACCGACTTCACCACAATATCGGCAAAGACGCTGCTTTCTGCAACCATTGTAGGTACTTTGAGCTAAATAAGAATCTTTTAGCGAGTAAAAAACGGGAGGCAACGCTCACCTCCCAAGATTTTATGTACTGGAAAAGAGGGACTTAAACCTTTCCTGTCCGAGACGAGTAAAAATGTCTGGCGTTAACCAGGGTAAAATTCAAGCCGGACACGGACCGAAAAGGGTTAAAGTGTTCAGAAAACACCAAGGAAGTGATTGTCACCGCAAGGCCATGAACGCTTCTGTTGTTTTCACTCTGTACACAAAAGATGTTGGTAGGCTGCAGAACGCGGAATTAACATCAAGCAGAGAAGACTCAGAATCGTGAAATGCTCATGTTGATGCTCGAAAACATATCTTTGCATGCTAGGTAAAGGTGATGTTACAAGGGACGATTTTTAACGACGATTCTTAATGCAACAATGTTGCACAAAAATTGTGGCATGGCAAACAAGACAATTTTTTGTGCAACATGTTGCACAAAAATCGATACGTGTAACATGGTCTTTGCGAGAGATTTTTAACACAACAACGACTGCGGCAACATGTTGCATAACTTTGAACAAGTTTCAAAAGCTCGCAACATTGTTGCGTAGATTGCTGTACAGTTGATTCGCGTAACAGTATAGCTGACGATTTTTGTTGCAACAACCTTCCAGAGTCCCTTGCATTACTAGTAGCTTTTACCCGGAAAAACAGCTAGTAAATGCAGGAATGTAAACTAAATAGTAAGAGATTCGATGCTGAGGGAAGTAAAGCGTGAAAAGGAAAATAAAACACCATCACAATGGAAGTTTAACAGCCCATTTTTCCTTTTTGAAATCAATCTTGTTACGTGCGTGGTCAAAATTTGACAAGGCAGTGATTCAGGCCTTCTCTTTATCCAATGTGTTGTCCAGATTCCTCTCATGTCCTTTCGGTTCCTCCTCATCTAAACTCTATTATCAGCAACATTTTAATAAACTTTTGCCTGCGAAGCGTTATCGCTATTATGTTTATTTGTTTTGGTCGTGTAAAGCGAAACTATGCCAAAGCCAGGTAGGTAGATGTTGCGCAACTTCAATTCAGAAAAATCGTTCAGTGTAACACCCCCGTTGTCCAACATGTTGCTCAAAAAATTGTTTCGTTTACCAATGCCACGATTTTTGAGCAACATTGTTACGTTAAAAATCGTCTTTAAAAATCGTCCCGTGTAACATAACTTAGGGTACTCTGAGAGGAGATGGCGACGAGGTTGGTAGTATACGTAAATCTCTTTTAGCTGCTTCGTTCGAAAGGTGTTGATCATGAAGAAATTGAATCGTAGAAGAGCAGGATGAGCAAGTATACCACCCGTGACATCTGAAACGAGCTATTGCAGCTGATGCAGCCACATGTTCTTCGTGAATTAAGTCGATACAATACTGGTAGCCACTGCCTAAACATCATGTCAGCTGGGTGTACTAACTATTCAAACGTACAAGGGGCTATTGATTCAATCAACATCTAAATGGACACGAGGACTTCATAGGTCTCTATCGGGCGAGCATAATCGATGCTGAGAGCTCAGTGTCGGTCATCACAGAAGTTCGAATCCCGCTCAAGTCAACTGAATTTTTCCAGTTGACTTAAACAGTGTCGGTTAACGTTACACTACATGGAATTTCTTCACGATCAAATAGTGCGGTACAGATTGTTAGATATTTTTCAAAATTCACACAGTTTACCTTTTTTTTTCCGCATAAACTTTTACCTCTGCGGTTGCTTTTTGCTGCTTTTTTGCTGAGTTATAGAAATTGAACCAATATTCCCGTTAAAACCCATTCTTAACGGGAACATTGGTTCTATGCTTCTTTCTCTTTTCTGATATCACCTTACTTCTGTCTCCTGTCAATTTCCGTTACTGTTGTAAATATATCATCTTAATTGTCAGTCAATACTGTTAGTTTAATATAAATGTATCTCGGTGTAATCCCTGAACTCCACACTGATGATGTTGCTTGTTGCGACGAGACGTTAGTCAATAAATATCTTGTACACTCTTCAAGTCTTCTTTGTTTAACTATTTGTTAATGTTTACATATGGCGATACTTCGCACAACTTGTTGGGCATTGCGATTTTTTAGTTACGATTTCCGCCTGGACAATCACTCGTAGGCTTTAACATTCATCTTAAAGTAGTAATTAGTAGCGGGGAAAGTCGTTTAAGTTCTATTTGATTACGTAATTTCAATGATTTTAATGATTTTGTTTTTTATTTCTTAATAACTTTTAGTTCATTATAGGTTTCTGCACTGTTGGTACTGTGTCAAGTGCAATAAATATGTTATTCTAATAAGAAGAATAATCATTAGTCTTACTATTTTTATATGAGATTTTTATATTTCTGAATAACTTTTGATTCATTATAAGTGTTAGTTGACAATTACGGTAATTATTATGTAAATTTTTCTCACTGTATATAATAATAATAATAGTAATAAAGATAAGTTGGGATTTCGAATACCGAGCAAGAAAAGCTACGGAAGCAAGACAACCGGAGTTAGTTCAAGAAAACAAGGATGAGAAAAGATTTTGGATAGTTGGCATGGCCTTGTCCAGTGGAAGAGAACATCGTGGAAAAGTTTGTGGAAAAATTAGAAAAATATCAACAATTGGTTTTAGAAACGTGTGAAAAACGTGCAGGATTTACAGTTGAAATTGTGCCGTTGGTGATAAGCTGCCTAGGTGGTGGAATGGCCCGGGTAGAAGAGCAAATACTAAGATTGATGGTGGACATAAAAGTAAAACAAGAACGGTGAGAGAGATGAGGAAAGTAGTGTCTGTGGAAAGCTTGACAATAATGAAGAAACTAGTCTGTTAAAGCTAACAATGACTGGTAGCTTTCAAGCCATCAAAAGGATTAAGGCTAAGGCCCTGCAGGGCTTTTAAAAACATAGTAAAATGTCCCAGGACGAACCATCGTACACAAGAATTGTTTTGTGTCAATAGAACCTTAAGCCTGCTTTCCATGTAGTTGTAATTGTTGTAATTCTATCGGTAATCAATCGGCGACTGTTGTAGAAGTTGAATCAGGTTCAACTTCTACAACAATTACAACAGTCGCAGACAAATGAACATTTAATGGAAACATTAGCCACCGACTGTCCGCGACAGAAAAGTGTCAAATGATGCTAAATAACGAATGAACGTCAAAAGTTGTTATTCACTTGACGTGTTTACAAGACCACAGCCACAGGATAACATTTTATTTATCATATAATGATGAGTCAAACGCAGAGTTTAACTGACAAAGTGGTTCACGGATGTTGTTCAAGTGTACCCAGCTACCTTCCAAAGATCTTCGACCAAAAAATAATCATTTCATGTTTCCTCTTCCTTGATATTTTGCGAATCCTTACTAATGCAAGCAGGAACACCTTTTGGTATTGTTCTGGTAACCTTCGGCTTAACTTTGCCATTTACGTTTAGCATTTTGACGTGAGGAATATTTTATGACAAGTGTTCGAAGCAAAATTGTGCCTCTCGCCCAGGTCTAATTTTTTTCCAAACGACCCGCTAACCCAGTTCCAAGATGAATCGGCGATCACTAAACTGAGATTAAACTAATTTTTGAATTGCTTTATGTCAATTTACTTTGTATGCGATTCTGCGTAATATCATCATTGAGGACGGAGAGACACTGGAAAGGTAACTGGACTATTTGGCGAGTATATTGCGGAAAGTAACGTATCCACGTACAAGTGGATTGGGGTGAGTGGGACTCTGAAGAGACTCTGCTGCAATGAACTTACCACTCCCCTTGTTGAAGGTGGGTATAAGTGCAGAGACGGGGGTACTTTCTGTTTACTTGTTTGGTCATTTTTTGACAATGTCAAAACTGGCAAATCTAAAGATTGCCCTTGGTCACTTGATTTTTCGAATGGCCATAAAACTGTCTGGCGTTAGCCAGAGTAAAATTCCAAAGTCGAGTATGGATCTAAAAGGGTTAATCTCCCTGTCAAGAATCCTTCACCACAACGAAACTTTATTTAAGTATCATTGTAGCCTACAAGTTTATTGTTAAACGTATATTTTGTTTTTAATTGAATTTTGAATGTGAACGATTAGATATCATACCTTTTCATTTTAACTTTATGAAAAATATAAGTTGCTTGAGCAAATTCTTCGGGGACTAAATCTTACGAGGTCTAAGAGCTTCGCACTTAATTGTCTTATATAGGAGATGCTTCGTTGAAGTGGCAGGAGTCCAGAATATATATCAAAACAATCTCGTGCAGTCGTTCAGGAGCCCTTTTGATTCATATTGAATCAATAAAGTATGCCAGGTGTATATTCCAGGAAAAGGCGTTGCAGTCAGCTGTTTTTCACAATAACACAAGTGCCTTACAACTTCATTGGATGAAACTTAATCAGTATTGAACTCCGATTCTGATCGCTTTCTTAATCTATCAAGCAACCCTGACGATGGATGAGACGAATTCGATCTCGAGTACTGGTGCGTTAATCTTAACAGCTGCTTATGCCACTTTGGTGATCTTCGGCAGCGTTTCCAATGGTCTTATCATAGCCACATACGTCAAATGGCGTCGCACTATGTTTTCATCTCCAAAAGATGTCTTGGCCTTGAGTCTGGCAATCGGAGATTTTGCTATGTCGTTATTGGTCGTTCCTCTCGGTCTCCATGCAGCAATTTATAAGAAATGGACGATGGCTAATCAGGTTTGCGTGTGGTACGGTTTCGTCTCAACATTCGTTGGTTTGTCTTCTATGCTTCAACTGGCCGTCATAGCGGTCGAACGCTACATTACCCTATCTCAACCCAATCTTCACGGAGTCAGCACGAAACGAGTTTTCCAGGCCATCGTCGCATCGTGGATTTCAGCTTTTGTCGCAAGTTGCTTTCCACTCATTGGCTGGTCGAAATATACCTTTGAAGGGTACGGTCTTCATTGCTCCATCCTCTGGGACTCTTCAACCCTGAAAGATGTCTCTTACTGTTTGTTCCTTCTTGTGTTTTTCTTTATCCTTCCGGTAATTGCAATAGCTTATTCGTACGTGAAAGTCTACTTAGTTGTGAGAAATCTTTGCCTTAATGCTCTAAAAATCTGGGGTAAGCAAGCCCAAGAAACAAAGAAAACCTACGAGGCGCAGGTGAAAGTATCCAAACAAATCTTCTTTGTAATCGCTGGATTTCTCTTTGCCTGGACCCCATACGCTTTGGTCTCCATACTTAAGACATTCGATGCACAGAAGCTTCCATTGGGCTATCACGAAATTCCATCCTTATTTGCAAAATCGTCCATTGCATACAATCCAATCTTGTATTTTTTCACTTATCAAAAGCTTCGGGAAAAAGTGTTCGAAATGCTAATGGACGTTCGACGTTTTTGCTGGGGCAACCTGCCGAACGTAAAACCAGTTTTCTTGGAAGATGGTCTTCACGATATTGGGGTCTCATTAAGAGTGTTTTCTGACGCGAAGGATACAGAAACGACGAGAGAAAAAACTAAAACGATTGTATGAGGATTTCACTTTATGATCAATGACCCTCTAAAACTGTACAACACACCGTTGCGAAGTGTTTCGTGTTGATGTACAGTTAGTTCCTGTATTTAAAAAAAATTCAAAATCTACTAAACGTTATTATTTCATGTAGGGCATTTTATTAGAAGGAAAGAGTTACAAGCTGTTCGTCAAACGTTTTCAGATTCGTAAGGGTTCTACATATAAAAGGCGGAATATACATTTCTCAAACTCATTAATAATTCACATAGAAAACATAAAGGAAATCAGTACTAAGACATAGTTTGGAAATGTTACCTCAATCAGCAAAAACTTTGACGACTTTAAACCGTATTTTCTCTTTAAAACGGTTTTAAGTATTTATTTTTTCTCGAAAGGTCATATCATATACTCGAAAGCCGTGTTTGGTCTGAATTCCAAACACACCGCAGGGTTTTTAAAAAACTCTGCTATCGCCTCGTTTTTCAACTCACTTCTTGGTATTGCAGTAATGATTTAAATAGGGGTTGTATGTTTTACTAGGGATTTCAAATGCGAGAAAAAAATAAAACGTTTTCTGCTTGTTTATTACATGTTTGTTTCATTGATTTGTGTACGTAAATTAAAACAGTGCAATCCAGATTCAAAGTGAGTGATTTCCAACAGGTTTTCTTTGGGTACCAAATGCGTCCATATGATGTAGTACGGGTTCATGAATTGGCTTCGATAATTTATTAGTTTTTAACGAATTTTAGAAAATCAAATTTAACAAATCTCTTCGTACACGACATATTATACCTCATATCCAATACCAAACCAACTAAAGTGCGACGTTCTGATTGGTCACTAAGCAGTGAAAATTATCGCCAGGCAGATAATTCTTCAGCAAGGCATAATCAGCAAATCTGGACTTGTGAGTTAAAATTAAATGAGGTTTCTTTAACACGGCTAACGTTTTGTCACTTAGCACGTAACATTACAAAAACAGTTGTGATAGCGAATAAGGCGTTAACAAGGAAAGGCGGTGGAAGATAAAAGAAAAGGTGCAATCGTTTAAGATATTTAAAACCTGAAAGCCTGAAATCAACGTCGCTATGAGGATGTGACGAAACGTTAACTTTATTAAGGAAATCTCATTTTCACTCACGAGTTCCAGTGCACTCATTATGCCTACCAAAATCATCTGCTGAGCAATAATATTCACTAAAATACGGAAATGGATTACTGTGGGAACTTATAAAGATTAAATGATTAAGAAGAGAATTTACAAGTACTATAGGTTAAGGAGCGAGCTCTTACAAATTGAAAAGTCGGGCTTTTCCCGCAAATCGCGAATGGACTTTGCTGGCACAGTTGCCGCTGCCCTCGATTTTCGCCTTTTTCGTCAATACATCAAGAAGTTTCCTCCAGGCAAATGCAGCCGTCTAGGATGGATGTTGTAAGTCTTGTTTCCTGAAGAAAAATACGCTGGTTATCCCAGTTAGAATAAAAAAAAATTGAAAGGAATCTCCGAAGTAAACAAGACACTATCTCATGGTTAAACGCGATCATGGTGGGAGATAAATCTTAGCGGTTTTCTAGGGGAGACCCAAAAGTGGGAAAATAATCACAAGATGCATTAAATGACATATAGTATTGTCAAACATAGAAAACAGAGTTACGCCGAAATGATTGACTGATTTGCTGGGAAGTTGATGAGTTTATGTTCAGATTCGTTTCTCGATTCCGGACATCGTAAAAATGCGGTAAAATTACTAAAGCTTGGAACTTTTTGGGCAGGCCGTCTTGATACTTCCGAAATCTCACTTTCAGTGGCTTCACTTCCTTTGCCAATCAAATTACCATCAGTGGCCAAAATTCACGAAACAGCGTGGTGCAAAATGTTTTGGTTCCCTGCATGTCGATTAGTATTTCCAATTTCCTGGCATGAGCAGAAAAGATGATAAGTGAGAGGAAAATGGAGCCAAAAGCGATACGATACCAAGCATCGTAAAACGAACACATGTGTTATTTCTTATGTGGCGGTCTATTCAAGGTGGCTCCTTTACTAATATCTGTATAACTGAAGCGAATCCAACGGAACATTGCACTGAGCATTAAACACAGCGTAATGACAAACCGTAAATTTATTAGATATCCACAAAAATCAACACATCATTTTAAGTTCTACAACCTTGTATTGATAATTCTACTAACAGGTATACTACCCATTCTTTGGACTATATATACATATATATACATATATATATTTCTAAAATTCATTAAAAATGCATGAGCAAAAGACAAAAGAAAATCATAAGCGTGTCCGATCTATAAATGTGATAAAGATACATGTGCTTTTAAACGTGAAGAAGAAGTTTAATTTTTTCGGCTAACGAAAGATGAATTTCCAAACTTTCTTCACGAATTAGCGTATTAAGAGGTGAATTTCATCAGACATTTAAAAATCTCGCAGTTCGTGCTTTATCGGATCTAAAACACTTAGCTATCGCCTCGTGTTTTAAATCCCGATAAAGCACTCCTGCTCGGTTTTTAAATATGTATGTATGTATATGTGTGTGTTTTCAACCTGCAGACGTACGTTTCGCTGTACCACAGCTCATCAGTGCAGCTCGGAACGAACATGGATTGAACCGCCCAAGAATGGAGCCTTGCGGAACGCCACAATTAAGTGCGCATTCATTTGATAAATATCCATTCACGAAACATTTTTGTGTACGATTTTGCAAGTATGAGTGAAACCAACATAAACTATTTGCGTCTATTCCATAGCTATGAAGCTTACTAAGTAATATATCATGGTTGACTGTGTCAAATGCCTTCGCTAGATCCAGATATATTACAGAGTTAAGAAGTCCCTTGTCCATGTTGGTCAACCATTCAGTTGTTGCATCTAGAAGTGCTGTTGTGGTGGAGTAAAATGGTCGAAAGCCCGATTGTTTTTCATACAATAAGTTATTCTGGTTAAGATAAGAGTATGACTGGTCGTAAACAATGCGCTCAAAAACTTTACAGACGGCACTTAGAACTGAGATTGGCCTGTAGTTGTTCACATTGTCTTTAGCGTCGCCTTTGTGGATTGGTGTTACTCTTGCTAGTTTCCACTCGTCAGGAAACACAGCTGTTTGAATAGAGAAATTAAATAAATCGCACGATGGTTCAGAAATTATAGACGCTGCATGTTTAAGATGTTTAATTGGAATTTGGTCTAATCCAGTAGCTTTCTTATCTGGTATCAGACTAAGCAGTTTACAAACAACATTAGGTGATGTTGGATTCAAGGTAAACACAGTAGTTGTTGTTTGTAAGTAGTCCGAATGTGATCGTGCAGTTTGAGTGCCTGTTGACGCCAATTTCAACCCAATTTCAGAAAAGTGTTTGTTAAACAATTCCGCTTTGTCCATACATTGTCAATTTCAAGGTTTTTACTTTTAAGAACCGGGATCTTACAAGGCTCAGTGTTTCGAGACATCAGTTCGTTAATTGAGTTCCATACTTCTTTTGGATTTGCCGAGTTAACCTCAAAAAAGCGGTGATAATACTTACTCTTAGCTTCCTTTATCAAATTATTACAGTTGTTTCTAGCATATTTGAAATTCTGCCAATCACTTGCATTGTTCGATAGCACTGCCGCCTTCTTGAGCCTATCTCGGTTCACCAGTAACTGTTTTATTTGTGAAGTAATCCAAGGACTCTTTTTATTTCTTAACCTTTTTGTCTTAAATGTTGCATGTTTATCAATGATAGACAAAAACATGCTTTTCCATAATTCCCACCGCTCATTAACATCCATCAGATTATTGATATTTGACCAAGGGATGTTTTTTAAGTCGACTATAAAACAATCAGCGCTAAAATTTTTCATATTTCTCACTTTGGCAATTAAGTGTGACTTTTTATACGGGATGGCGACCTTTCGTATTACGTAAATGAGACTATGGTCACTTATTCCCAAATGTAGCACTCCAGATGCAAGAACTCTTTTCGGACAATTGGTATAAGCCACGTCAATTAGGGTTCTAGTGTTTACAGTGCATCTTGTAGGCTCAGTGATAAGTTGTTCGAGTTGGTAAATTTCAGATAGCGAGTTTAATATAGTGGTTGGTCGGTGAGTCCTATTACTAAGTAAATCACAGTTAAGGTCACTTATCATGTACATTTCTTTTGATTCGTAATCACGCACTTTGATGGCATTTGATATATGATCGAAAAATATATCAGGATTATAATCAGGCGCTCTACAGAAAAAACCGAAAAATATTGAAATCACGTATTGTTAAAATTTGAATGCCCTACGAATATGCTGAACGTAATGATGCGTAAAATATTGACAAGGTGGTTGTATTAAAATTTAGGTAGGAAAATCGTCTTGTAAAGTGCGCGATTTTTTGCCCGTGGGAATGTATAAAATTACTTATGTCAATCATTTATGCACTCGTGGAGACCAACAGAGTGCTAAGGCATTCAAATTCTAACAATTAAGTTATTGGTGATTTCAATAGTTTTCGGTTTTTTTGGGACACCCTGTATAAGCAATTATCATAGCAAAAGGTTTACTGTTTGTTTTGATAACTTCAACAGCGATGGTCTCTGTGTCATTAGTCAATAAATCGTGTCGAACGCGGAAGTTAATTTGATCTTTATTTCGGCCTTTTCTCACTAACTCATAGTCGCGTAGTTTCACCATGTTATTAGGTATACTATCATCAAGCCTAGTTTCATTTACAGCAATTGCATCGATATCAATTCTATCATCTAACCAGGCTCGAATCTCGTCAATATGAAGGGGGAGACTAGCAACGTTTAACGAGACCATTTTAAAACCTCTTACCTGTGGGATTCGTAAGTTCACCGACGTCGTCATCATTGCTTCCATTGACAGGTCAATTCAAATTATTTAAGAAGTTTTTAAAATTCTTTGCAATATTAATTGTTTCCTGTATGTTGAGATGCAACTTTCGTCCATTCAAGCAGCTTGGATCGATAATGTCATGTGAAATAACTTTCCAGCTCCTTGACTTAGAAAAGGAGCGGATAATTTTATTTACAGTAACCCTCTTTCGTTCCAGTTCAACTGAGTCTTGTCGAGCTGTTAATTCAGAAACTTCTATGATTGTTTTGGGGTAACTTTCCTCAATCTGTTCACAAATTTGGACAATTTTTTTAGCGACTTGTTGAGGTTCATCCAAACGAAGATTGTTTGTGCCTGTGTGGAAAATTACATTGTAGGGCTGTGTTTTCAGCGTCGGCTTAATATAATCAGACATATCTTCCACCTTCGATCCAGAGAAGGCTCTGATGCGGATTCTGTTGGTTTTGTCAGACATCTTCCAACCAGAGAGCTTGGATATTATCGAATCGCCTATTATAATGTTATTCTTTGCATCTCTTTGCTGAACTGGCTCACCTAAATCTGAATCAGTGTTGGATTGACTGGAGTTGTTTTTAGACTCTTCAGAAACAACAGCTTTCTTCTTCTTGTTTTTCTTTTTCTTTTTCTTTGAGTTTAAGTGTTGCTCATTCAAGTCTTCTTCGTCGTGTTTGTCACTGTCATCGCCATTGTCGTGTACGTTTTCTGTGTTTGGATTTCTCTCTTGCATAAGTAATTTGATGGCTGTCACCAAGCTGGATTTCTCTTCTTCAAGTCGCCATGTATATTCTGCTTGGATTTTTGTTTGATTTTTAAATCTTTGATTTCCATCCTGCATTGCAGTAATTCATTACTAGGCTGGACGGTTTCTACATTTCCTTCAGAAGGGATGCACAACTTGGTCTTGATTTCGAGTATCTCAGCTTTTAGTACGGCCAGCTCTTTCATTACAGTGGCATAATCACAGTGAGGTTCGGCCTGTCCTTTTTCATCGTTACTATTGATTAAAGTGCCTATGTTTTCATCGCAACTTGAATCATTGATGAATAGAGATTGGCTTTTGTCCATCACGGTAAGATCGTCACTTCGTGGTTCCTCGTCTTCGCCACCACTGTTGCTGGTCAAGGTTGAAGTTGGATTCTTGTTTTATTCACAGGTGTTGTGAAGCAATTCTCTTAATACTGTGTGATTCTTCCCATGTATCATAAGGACACCAGTTGAGGTGTAGAATCTAACGGAATAGTCCTTTACTTTGTAGGTGAAGGCCTTGTGGAGTTTGTCCTCCTTCGTCTAACTTTCGCCTTCGTCAAATTTCAAAACACTGTTAATAAACGCTTTCAAATCATTTACGCATCCACCCCGTAGAGATATAGACAGAGATATAGACAGAGAGATAGACAGAGAGATAGACAGAGAGATAGACAGAGAGATAGACAGAGAGATAGACAGAGAGATAGACAGAGAGATAGACAGAGAGATAGACAGAGAGATAGACAGAGAGATAGACAGAGAGATAGACAGAGAGATAGACAGAGATAGACAGAGAGATAAACAGAGAGACAAGAGAGAGACAACTTTATTTAACAACGGTAGTTTCTATCAATGTTTCCATTGGTTTTCAAGAAAGCCGTTACTAGTATAAAAATTTAACTACCTACAAATTTGTCATAGTAAAAGATTAAAAATAATGAAAGTTGATAAGATTCTTAAAATTATTTACAGTAGACGTTTGTTTAATCATTTATGGTAGTTTAATCCATAATACAGCACCACTATACATTAGACTACGCTTTAAATACTCGGACTTAGGTGCTGGAATCTTTACATTTACCTCAGACATTCGCAAATTATGATTGTGAGTCTGATTAACATGAGTAAACAGTTCATTTAAATAATTTGGAGAAAAACCATTAATGATTTTGTACATTAAGGTGGCTTTTTATTGCTTTCTCAAAGTTTCAAGATTGCACCAATTTAGATTCGATAAAATTTCATTCGATCTAATTTCATAACCTGATCTTGTTATGATTCAAACAGCTCTATTTTGCAAGTTTTGGAGCTTATTGTTTAAAATGGTGCTACAATTTCCCCAAACCATACTACAATAATCAAAATGAGGAGTTACAAGTGCATTGTATACAGATATCAACTGGGGCTTTGATAATAAATTTCGCAAAACATGAAGCATCCTAAGCCCTTTTAATATTTTAGGGATAATTTTTTCATTTATATGACATTCCCAACTAAGTTTTTCATCCACTAAAACGCCTAGTAGTTTTGTCTTTGACACCCGTTTTAAAATATTACTACCAAGCCTAATATTTGGTTCAGGTACTAACTGCTTTAATTTATAACTAGAAGCTATAGTGATGAACTCAGTTTTAGTTTCATTAACAGAGAGCTTGTTTGCACAGAGCCACTCCTTCAAATTCTCGACATCATAATTTAATATATTTTCGAGTTCATCAACAGTTTCCGCAGTACGTGTAATCTCGGTGTCATCAGCATACATGCCAGGCAAAGTGAAATCTAAACAGTTGGGAAGGTCATTAATGTAGATCAGAAATAGAAGTGGTCCTAAGGTAGACACTTGTGGGACGCCTGTAGATAACGGTTTCATTCCAGATGTAACACCGTTGACAGTACAACATTTAGATCTATCTGCTAAATATGAGGAAAACCATTTCAATGAAATTCCATTGACCCCATACATAGTTAACTTATTCAATAGGATGTCATGATCAACAGTGTCAAATGCGTTATTTAGATCTAAAAGAATTACGCCATTAATGAAACCATTATCAATATTTTTGAACCATTTCTCGGTTGTTTGCAAAGAAAATGTAACAATAGAATATCCAGATCGAATCCTGTCTGAAACTTACTTAAGATGTCATTTTTGGTGAGGTATGAATAAAGTTGTTCGAAAACAAGTTTCTCAAATACTTTAGCCACAACAGGCAAAACAGAAGTGGGCCGATAATTGTTTGGATCATTTCTAGAATTTCCCTTATACACTGGAAACGCTTTCGCATTCTTCCAGTTAACTGGGAAAACACCAGAAACAATTGATTTATTAAAGATTTAACTCAAAGGTAAACTTATTACAGGACCAGCATACTTGAGTATCCTGACCAAAATTCTATCTATACCAGATGCTTTGGAAACAGACAAAGTGGCCAATAAATTTTGAATTGTTTCTGCTGAAATTACTGAAAATTCAAATTTAGATTTACCTGGTTTGACATATGACTCGGGAGGTTTAGAGCCATTTTGCACACTTGAACTAATTCTACTACCAATTGTTGAAAAATGTTCATTGAATGCACTAGGAATTAAATTAGGACAAGTAATCAGCGATTGATCTACCGTCAATTCATTAACTCCAAACACTTTTGACTTACGTTCAAGTAGCACATTAATAGCTTTCCACGAGCGGCTACTATCACCTTTGTCATTGTCAACTTCAGATGTAATGTAATCAATTTTGGCTTTTTTAATTTCTGCATTCACTTGATTTCGGGCTGCTTTGTACGCCTCACTGTACGATTTGGACTTATTTTTAATAGACTGTTTCTTTAGATAATCTCTTTTGTACATTAGTTTCTTAATATAAGGAGTGAGCCAAGGTGACAATTTATTTTTGATTCGCCTCCTTCTTAGTGGTGCATGTCTACCAAGTACCTCTAAGAACAAGTTCTCCCATGTATAAAACATGTCGTTTGGATCATCGCTAACATCCAAAAGATCCCAAGGGGCATTCTTAAGGTCATGAATAAGCAAATCAGGATCGAGATTCTTTAAATTTCTGTTTTCAATAAATCTTGGGTTACTATTCGTTGAATGGAATTTTCGAACACCATAAGTTAAGTAATGATCACTTATATTGATTTTAATAACACCAGAGGTAATTATATTTTGGGGTTCGTTTGTAAGTAAGTGATCTATTAATGTTTTAGAGTGCTCAGTTTCCCTTGTGTAATCTGTAATTAATTGTTGGAATTGATATGCATCATAAAGAAAACTCACTGTGGGTTTTAATGGGTCAATTGAAGTTGTTGTTAAATCACAATTAATATCACCAACAACCAATGTTTCTTACCCTCTGCGTCAACAGATTTCATGAAATTCTCAAACTTTCTGAATACCTCAACAAGAGAATCGGGTGGTCTATACCGTGTGCAAACAGTAAATGGTCTAACTTTTGGTATTGAAATTTCAATAGCGATGATTTACAAACCACATGGCATTAAATCAGTTAGTAACTTATAATTGATATTATCCTTGATGTAAATAGCAACCCCACCCCCACTGTTAAAATTCCGATCATTTCTTTCAAGAGGATAGCCATTAATTTTCACCAGGGAACTATCATAAGTGTGATAGATAGATAGATAGATCGATATTTTTATTTATGACACAGTGTTTCTATTAGAATTAACAGTTTTACAAAAGTAACTCTGGTCTACCTAGAAGCCGTGTAGTTACAGAAAATAATTAAGTATATTTACAAGCTTTTTTTGTATTTTTTAAAATTTTTGAACTATTTACACCCTCAATTATTTACATTATTTACAGTTATGTAGGGAGTCATACAAGTCATCAGTGCAGAACATAGTGGATTTCATTTTTTGTTTAAAGTTTGAAAGATTTTTTATTTTCTTCAAGCTATCTGGTAGAGAATTCCAAAGAACTGCCCCTGATACAGCAAAACTTCTTTTATAGCAGTCAGTCCTAACATTAGGTATTTCGTGACATGTTTGAGGAAGTTGATCGTCCAGGTTAGTGTAGTCTTGAGAAAGACTGTTGGTTGAAGTGACTGACTTTTGACCTTTTGACCTTTTGACCTTTTTGACCTTTTGACCTTTTGACTCTGAAGATGACCGCCGCTAAGGCTGTCGAAACGTCAGTCACTTCAACCAACAGTCTTTCTCAAGACTACACTAACCTGGACGATCAACTTCCTCAAACATGTCACGATTCTCCCAGGTTCAAACCATTTACTTTATTAGGTATTTCAACATTTTTATCAGAGGATCTTAAATGGTAGTTTGAAGAACTCAATTGTTTCTCAAACATTTGAGTCAGATATTTGGGCACATTTTCATTCTTAATCTCATGCATCATAACAGTTTTCTAGTATTTACGGTTGAGTGACAGAGTTGGCCATCCAAGTTGGGTGAAAACATCACACGTATGAACAGTATTTAAAGCAATACCATTCATAGTCAGGTCTATATATACATTTATATATATATATATATATAAATAAAACCCACATTGAATGTCATTAAGACTGAATATATGATTATAGCCTCCAGACAGAAGTTGGCCTCCATCAGTGAAAAATTAGACCTGACTATGAATGGTATTGCTTTAAAGCAGGTACATGAAATTAAATGCTTGGGCCTAAAAATCGATGAAAGCCTAACTTGGAAAGGTCATATTGAAGACATTAAAAGAAAAGTCTCAACAAGCCTACATATCCTTAAGAAGGTAAAACCTTTCCTAGGTAAAAAGCTTCTCGTCAATGTTTATAACTCAATAATAAAACCCCATTTCGATTACTGTTGTGTTGTATGGGACAGTATTGGTGCGACACTTTCAGATCAATTACAAAAACTACAAAATCGAGCTGCTCGCATCATTGCTGGAGCTCCATATACTGTTCATACGTGTGATGTTTTCACCCAACTTGGATGGCCAACTCTGGCACTCAACCGTAAATACCAGAAAGCTGTTATGATGCATGAGATTAAGAATGAAAATGTGCCCAAATATCTGACTCAAATGTTTGAGAAACAATTGAGTTCTTCAAACTACCATTTAAGATCCTCTGATAAAAATGTTGAAATACCTAATGTTAGGACTGACTGCTATAAAAGAAGTTTTGCTGTATCAGTTTTGCTGTATTCTTCTAACTGATGACCCTGCTGAAAAAAATAAGCGTATAAATGCTCCCAGCTATTCCCCTCTGACCCTTTCCATATCTTACTAACGAGCTCTTGTGATTATTAAACCTCTTTCTAAACGGGATGTAATGTATTTGGGTGAAGCAACTACCTGAAATATACGAAAAGAAACTTCGACGTTTCGAGCAAAGGCCCTTCGTCACTCTACTAATTTCTCGACGAAGGGCCTTCGCTCGAAACGTCGAAGTTTCTTTTCGTATATTTCAGGTAGTTGCTTCACCCAAAGTTATCGCATCCTGTTATTCTCGACTAACTACACGGGCACCCATTGCTCTTTCTAAACGATGTAATTGTGCTTTCAACATACAGTTTTATACACTTTTTACATTCAATCAAGTAAACTAGTCCCCTGGAGTCACAATCAAAATCGTAATTAACATAATATTGCCGATTTCCAGAACTATCCTTAAAACTTCTTCCTTCTCTAACATATTTACAAATCTGACAACGAACTTTAGAACATTTTCTCATCCCTTTACCCCGAATAACTCTATCTCCAATCTTACTTCTAACCAATTCATCCTTCAAATTTTTTGGCCTCCGAAAACTTACCAATGGTGCTTCTCCAAAGACACTCTTCATGCCATCCGAAGCATGCAAGATGGGAAGCAATTCACGAACCTTTTTACCTATTCCCGATAGTGTTGGATGAAAATCCAAGACTAAAGGGACTCGACCATCCAAATTTTTTCTTACCTTTGTAGCTTGATCAAGTACCTCAGACCTATTAACCCTTCTAACCTTCTGAAATTGCTAATCAATAAGATTATTATTGAACCCTCTCTTTAATAAGTATCCCCGCAATTCCTCTAACCTAGTTTCAAAAACATCATCGAATTCGCAAATTTGTCTTAGCCTAAGAGCTTGTCCAAATGGAATACCCATCTTAACATGCTTCGGATGACGCTTTGTTTAATTTATATTTAAGTGGATTACTGACTTCTGTATTACGACCTTGAAAAAGGGGCTTGCCCCGAAACGCTGGAGATGAGATAAAATTTTAAATGAGATTTTTATGATTATTTTATATATATATATATAGATATAGATATAGATAGATAGATAGATACATACATACATACATATATGTGTTTGTGTGTGTATGTGGGTGTGGGATGTGAGTGTGTGTACGTGTGTGTGTGTGTGTGCGTTACTGTCAATGGTATAAAAATAGGTATACAGATTGAAATTGTCTGAATTCACAGGCCGTCTAACAGTTTTGTGTTCACATAAATCATCAAACAAAACCAAAAAAACATGTTTATTGTTTGTACGAAGAAATAAGATTATTAAACTTGTGACCCCATGTTGAGCTTTTCTTATCCAATACTATGGTTTAGGAAACTTTTAAACATATCGTGGGTTAAAGAAGAAACCAACTATTGACATTATACGCCAGGTGTATTCCTGTGAAAGGTGTCACAATCAGCTGCTTTCTATCACTAGAAAATGCAGCTTCAACCTCCTCGTTCAAAAGATAACAAACGAAGAACTTAACCCCTCATTGAGTTTTCTGTACAATTGTGACCATGAACAAGGGAACATTGATCTCAGACGCAGGCGCATCCATCTTAACGGTGGCATACGCACTTTTAATGACCTTCGGTGTTCTTTCCAATGGCCTTATCATCGTCACCTACTTCAAATGGCGTCAAACGATGTTATCACGATCCAAAGACATCTTCCTTCTTAGCTTGGCTATTGGAGATTTCACAATGTCTTTGTTAGTCGTCCCTCAAGGTGTTTCTTCGGCAGCTTCCAAACAATGGACAACGGGGAATGCGGGGTGCATATGGTACGGTTTCATCTCAACATGGATTGGTTTGTCGTCCATGCTTCAACTGGCTACCATTGCCGTGGAATGCTACATTACACTATCTCAACCCACTCCTCATCCAGTCACCACAAAAAGAACTGTTCAAGCCATAGTTGCATCGTGGATCTCAGCCTTTGTCACCAGTTGCTTTCCACTTATGGGGTGGTCGAAATACACTTTCGAAGGGTACGGTCTTCATTGCTCTGTACTCTGGAACTCTTCATCACTCAAAGATGGTTCTTACTGCTTGTTCCTGCTTGTGTTCTTTTTTGTAATTCCTGTAGCTGCAATAGTTTTTTCGTATGGAAAAATCTTCCTCACTGTAAAATATCTTTATATGAACGCAAGAAAAATATGGGGCGAGAAAGCACTAGCCGTTCGGCGGAGCTATGAGGCGCAGGTGAAAACATCCAAACAAATTCTCCTTGTGATCACTGGATTTCTTTTTGCTTGGACCCCTTACGCTATTGTTTCTACGCTGAAGTTATTCGACAGCCAGGGGCTTCCCTTTGGCTATCACGAAATTCCATCCTTATTGGCGAAAACATCTGTAATTTACAATCCCATCATATACTTTTTTAATTATCAGGGGCTTCGCAACAAAGCGTTCAAAATTCTAAAGGGAGTTCAAAGGTTATGCCCTTGCAAAGAGTATAGTGTTCAAACTGTGCACACAGAGAACGCGTAAGTTTTCTTGACACGGAGAGTACGTAATGGATAAATTCTAGAATTTAGGAAGAAAAAAGCATCGAAGCAGCTTCATGAGTCTTTCACCTTTGTACCAAATGATTTTCTGTAAAATATTCCCCGTAAAGCTTTGAAATGGTTTGTAAATATAATTCCCAGCTGGAAGCGCTTAAAATCGTTATTTCGGGAAAAAAAATTTGCAAGGAGGAAAAAATAACTCGATTATGCGTTTGTCTAAAGTCCACCGATTTCTATTACTGATGCATGTATTAGATGTTTTGCAGACCAGTCAGAAATTAAAACAAAGCATTCTGATTTGCCATTGAGCTCACTCAAATCTGCTTGACGGACTGCTTAAGGAGGCGGGTCATTGCCTACTTCAAAATGATCAGCCAAAATACTCGGCCTTTAATGCTGAAAGAAAATTTGTTTTTTTTACATTTATAGTTTTCACTTTATCGTACAGTTTCCATTTCGATTCATTAATTTTCATTATAATCATCATTATTATAATCTCTATTATTAACCTCACCGTTATCTTATCCTTTTTTTCGCCGACATCGTCATTGTCATTGTTCTTGTAATTGTTGTAGTTATTGTTACCATTACTGTTATTATTATTGTTACTGTTATTGTTACTGTTATTGTTACTGTTATTGTTATTGTTACTGTTATTGTTGCTTCTATTGCTATTATTACCGTTATTGTTACTGTTATTGTTACTGTTATTGCTTATTTTTGCTGTTATTGATATTGTCGTTGTTTTTATTCACTTCAAAATTATCAGCCAAAATACTCGTCCTTTTTGCTGAAAGAACGTTTGTTTTATTTACATTTATAATTCCCACTTCAGAGTAAAGTTTCGTTAATTTTCATTATAATCATCACGATCATTATGTCCACCTCTATCATCATAATTATGTTATCCTTTTGTCGTCGGCTTTGTCATTGTTATAGTAATTATTATTTTTGAAGAAAGTCAGTCATTATTATTATTATTATTATTATTATTATTATTATTATTGTCATTATTATCATTGAGAACTTTACTTTCTAACCCAATTAATGAACCAAAACCGAGAAATTACAGTATTGTTTGATTTTGATTAAGATTTTTGGGGAAATTACATCTGCGAACATGAGACTAAATAAGTTGGCTTCGGCCATATGACTAAAGCTTATAATTAAAGAGCAAGACGTTGTTATTAATTTAGTTATTTCCTGTTTAGTATGTGTAAAAGAAAAGCAGTAAAGGTATTGTAAATTGATAGTACCAATAACATGACAGTGGTGAGATTAATTACAATGTTTCACAAACAAAAATTTGATTCAATAACGGTTGGAAAATGTTAAGAGAGAAATAGCTGTTTCCTTATTCCTTACCAAATTCAATCTTTTTGAAACCATATAAATTTTCATGTTTCTGCACGAAACAGTACTTTGGTAAAGTCGCGATCTTTTTTCCATGCAGTCAATTACGCTTCATGAAACCAACAAAAGAACATTGCGTTTGTCTGGAGTAAGTTAACACAGAATATTAAAGAGGAAGACTTCCAAAATAGCACGATCCACTTCCTCTCCAGCTGGGAACGACGAAGAAGGAAATTCACAAGTGTTGATGAAGAAACAATCACTTTCGTAATTGACCAGGTCATTAAAAAGGCCAAGTATTGTACAGAATCGAAGGTATTTTGCTGGTGTGTAGTAGCATCGCACCCATATATCAAGTATTTAAGAATAAAAGAGGCTGCCAATTAGGATATATAAAATGTTTATAGAAACATGATTACACGAATCGAGGTTCGTGAGAACGAGATATTGTGGTTGGAACATGAGCCCACATGGGAAATGTTGCTCATCTCCAATGAGCTCAATCTCATCTAGAGTGTGTGCATTTGTTTTCCATGCTATCCCCCATATATCTCCGAGTGCTTCGATCGCTACACTTCTATTTCTTTTATAAAACAAAGAAAGAGATGCTAGAAATGGCGCCACGTTTCTATGCAATATGAAGACGTAGCTGTTTTACATGTTTGTAAATAGTTATAAAAACACGACTTCCAACCAATCGTTACACACGTCCTCTAAATTTTTTTTATGTTTTGAATTATAATTTACGATTACTTTCATTGCTCTTGCTAATCCACGTTGTTCACCAAAGTTTTGATTGTAAGGCAGAGTATGTCTTCTGCAGAGTTTTTTTTAACGTGTAGTTCTACACAAAATGTGTAGTTCTAAATCAATTTGTGCAGCTTTAAAAACAATAATGTGAAGTTGTAAAATACGACTGGTGACCCAGTCGTATTTTACAACTGCACATTATTGTTTTTAGAGCTGCACAAATTGATTTAAAACTGCACATTTTGTGTAGAACTGCACGTTAAAAAAAACTCTGGTCTTCTGATGTTAGCCATTGTTATTTCATTTTATTTTACTACTGTTTTAATTTGACTTCTTTGAAGTGGCCTGATTTTTGACCAAACAGTCTTCACTGATTGATCACTGGATCGATGTCCTTAAGGTAATCTCTAATTGGTTGCTGATGATTTTTAGGAGATTGCTCACGGTCAATAAAGTTCACAGTCAATAAAGCTCACAGCTTTTTATCAATCGCTATTTTATGAAGGATATACCAAGGGGATTTTTGTGATTGATTAATATTATGCAAACACTTGGGATATTGCTCAACTTAAATTAAAAACTTTATTGAAACCTTATTTTGAATAGTCATAAACCACAAAGTTAACATTTTAAAACGCAAAATTGATAAAACGTATGTACTATCTAACCTTTCATTGCAGCTCGTCCTATCAAAAAAGACATATGTAGTGTGACCTTACTAATTTATGCAAACTAGTGCGACCAAGTCTCTTTAAAATCTACAGAAGCAATGTTTATACATGGCTATGATAAACGAGAGCTTTTCGAACAACATGAGGTTACGGATATATTTTTTAAAAAAAATAGTCAATTTTGGTAAAAGGTAGCTGTTCGTAAGCCTTTTTTGTGATAAATTCGCAATTGGAGGTGCCTGTAAAGCGTAGGCAATTGAAGACAGATTCTATTGCTCAGATTATATTGATTATCAAATAACATTGCTCAATAAAAACACTCGTCTGATGACTCGTGTTTTTTTTTACGCTTTTCTCAAGTCTCGTAATATCCCGCGTGTTTAGACCACAGTATCCATTAAGTATGCACTGCATCACCATGTTATTCAGATATTCATTGTGGCCGTTTCAAACAAAAATGATTGAACTGCAATATGATTATGGGTAGATTAGGTTGACAAATTCTTGGCAAATAAATATTGATTTTTTTTCTACACTAGAAATCTGATATGTTTTCCCTTGGGTACCTCGATGTCTCAGGCATCAGAGCGATAGAGCTCCATATCTAAAGTCAAGAGTTTGAATTCTGCTCCAGTAGTTGCTATTGGATGCTTGATCTTTAGTGAAAAGAGGTCATTATATATCTGCCAAAATTCTTGAAATTTCTTTGGGATCTCCAATTTCCTGGCATTGAGAAAGTTGACAGGATGGGTTTAGTATTAATATTTAAGAAAAGTAAAAATAAAAATTGTATATATCGATAATTTAGGTTTTGCAGGCTAGGGTAATCACGAGAAATTGATGTAATCGGCCGCTGAAAATACTAACAATTCAAGCTTACACTTACATTAATACTTTAAATAATAAATATCATAAAGACTTTAATGGAAGGCAGGTGGAGTGTTTCCTCCCGCCAGATTAAGTTAATTACTTCCTTCTTAATGATGTTTTCAAAACGACGGCAAATGCATGGTAGACTGTAACAACGAGGGACTTTGTTTCACCACCGTTGTCTTTATCTTAGATAGATATTTGAAAACTGATGTTTTCATTGGTTTGAAGCTTTCAGCTGCTCATGTGTTGACGTCTTTTCAGAACTTTGAAGTATTCTAAAATTTGACCTTGACCGTGCGCCATTCACTCTTGTTATGCAAAATATAAACTGATACACCGCGGGAATGAGAATTTCAGCAAGATTTCGATCACAGCAATATTTTAACTGAAGCGCTAAAATGTTTATGTCAGAAATTTTGGCGATTCAGATATTGGGCCTTTTCTTACGCGATATGGTCGGTTTTGAATGTCGGTTTGGCCGACGATGCAACCAAAAATATAGCAATTATGCGGGGACTTTGAATAAACACTTCGGGGACAACGATGGCGTTGAATTTCAATCCAAAAAAAAGTCAGGAATTTCTAGTTCTGTATATGTTTTATCGACGATGTTTCTGAGCTTTTCGTGTTTTCACAAGCGTTTAGACCCAGGAGGTAATAATCTGTGGGATGCTTTTAATTTCAGCCAACGAACTACAATTGCTTGAAAGCACCTAAGAGTTGGAGAATAAACACCCAGAACTAATTCAACGTTGATAATGCATGCTAAAACTTAACTTACTTCGCTTACTGCTGTTAACATGCCAATTTCTGAAAACTCACAAATTTTCCTTGATCAGCATCTGAATCTTGAGCTCTTAGGCGCTCGACAAAGAAGGAAACTTTGTTGTGGAAATATTATAGATTTTGAATGCTTGCTCAAAAAATGTTACACCATTTGTCCCAAACCTTGAAAACATCGTGTGTGAAGCAGAATTTATTTCTCAGAAAGTAGAACATGTTTCTCAGAGTCAGAGACTTTAGAAACTTTTTTTTTGCTTTTCGGAAACATTGATTTCCCACCCGAGAAACAATGTTCCCTAGTTGTTTATGAGTTCACAGTATACATTGCGCTGTATATATTTCAGAGTGGATTCTTCTTTAGCCACGTTTGACAAATTTTTCTGCGAAACGATGTTTCCGTAACAATATTTTCCCATTTGCCCCGAGCATTTTACAATTAGTTTTCTATTTCTTGTGAGTTAATTTACCACAACATGACATAAGCAATTTGTTAAATATATATTCTATCGACTAGTTCGCCGAGAAAAACATTGTACAACAAAACGTCTTCATAGTGCAAGTTTTCCTTATAGTATGAATCGAGACACCACCCTTAACGTTTCTAGACAAAAAGTTGTCGGTTTGTGGCATATTCGTTGCGTGACCCAAGTGCTTCTCTAAATATTGTTAAACATTTGTAAGTATGGACACGCCTTGTCTGAAGACACGCGCTCTTATGTCTATATAAGATTCTTCTGGCCACTTGAGGTTCGGAGACCGCAAGTCCTTCGCATTGACAAGCATGGGAACTATATCAGGTTTAGTATTGTTTTATGATGGAGAACATTTTGAGGAAATACCGTGGGAAAAACCGCAACAGTACAGATTGGTTCTGAATTTCTGTTTTCCTTTTGCCAAACATCAGGGTCTACTTCAGTTGAGGGTCTCTGGTTAGGGTCAATTAATATAAGAGTATCGAAATATTGGTCGTCGGTATTAATAAACAGATAATGCATTTCAGTTAGGTCTGCGCGTAAGTAGGAATAAATAAATGATAAAAAAGATAATGATATAAAGCGATGAAAAGTATTAAAATCAAGTCCAGAAAAAATTGAAAAGGGTAAATGTTGGAAAGCCTAATTTTCTTCATTGACCTTTAAGGTACATCTTGCGCATCTGTTTACTGACTTTGGGAGGAACATTAGCATATTATACGAGTAACAGTTTAAACAGAAGGGTGCTTCACTCGATTTTCAGAACAGCGACAAGTAATTCAAAAAGAATAATTCTTCAAGTTTTTTCAGCAAAACTTCGGGTGTTTTGAACTCCGCGAAAGAACCTTGTTCGAATTTTTTAGTAAGCTTCTGAAACAAGTTCAAGTTTTGTCAGAAAATTTAGATACAAATTGACCAGATTCATTTAAAATCTTACTCCAGTTTCGAACTCTTCTCTATGTCATTTTATTTTCTCTCTTATTTTTTTCTTCGTATGAATAATTAATGATTTTTCAATTTACAACAGCACGAATTCATGATTCAATATGTGTCAAGTAAACCACAAACCTACTTAAAATTGGCTCATATTCTTTGCAAATCACACGTAATGGTAATTTGGAAGTCGCTGGAGGTCCTGAGTCTATATATTTTTGTTGAATTATAATACCAAAGCGGCGTTATTACAGGAGGATCTTGGGTTAGCCCTTTCTCGAAATACATTTTGAACTGTGCTCACTTTGTATCTGGACGTAAGTTGTGTCAACGCTTTCTCTTCGCTGGCTGCACGTGGACAGTTGAACAATGATTAACGGTACTGATGTTATAGTAATAAATTTTTGCTTATTTTGTACAAACATTCTGGCTTTTTCCTTGTGTATAAACAGTTTATTTTTTCCAGCTTTCAATGACTCAGGACTTTCATCGACTTTCGAATTATCACAATAATGATTGAATTGGTGATTTATGAAGAACACTCAATGAAGTTCTAGTGCAAGATTGCATGATTTTTGATGCACACTGTATTCAAATATCATTAATTCGAAATTTTGTAGCACAAAAGTATGCAATATTTGCAAACATACATAAGAGAAGGCCACATGTTTTTACATGATGATTTTGAGCACGATGCCGGCCCTAAGAACACTGAACTGAACCGAGCTGAAGAGATTATGAGAAACGCTCTCTACAGAAGACTTCGAATACCCGCAATGCAGCAAACCAATGACAGTATAAATACATTAAGGTTCAAAACTAAAGTCAGTTAAGGCGTGATCGGCTTAGTCAGCATGGTAGTACGATGTCGTACACGATTGCTCGTTCTGATCCATGGAATGTTTTTACAAGATTCTTCAGGAAGTATTGCAATATTCGTAAGAATAACAACCAAGAATTTTTCGGTAGAGTGAGAGTTTATTGCATACGCCAAGTTCAACTATCTTATGACACCATCGTATTGTACAAATAGGTACTAATAAGCAATTTGTTGTATATATGAAGTGGCGTGCGAAGTCTGTGCAACATAGTTAATCCTTAAACCCTAATAGTTGCGTTCACAGACTGAGGGGCTGTTCATTTGAGTAGGAAATCCCAAGCTGACTCATTTGAAGTTAAAAAGGCCATAAAACACGCTCAATTGTAAAGCAAAGTAAAATTGCTTTAGTTTGGCTTTAGGAGCAGAAGAAAAGCTAATTTAGATGGTGTTCTATGGTAGGAGATGAATTTTCATGACAAGATTCAGGCCTCGATAAAGTAATCAATTCTTTAACGGCCCCCAAGCATTACAGATCATGATGGCTTTGCGTGATCTTCACGTGCCCAGCTGCATGTGGTATCAATATTCGTAATATAATCAGTTGAGCTTTCGAATCAACTGTTCCCAGTTAGCTAGTTGAATCAATTGCTCAACTACGAGAACAGCGGTCAGGGAACAAAAAAGGGTGTTTTGAAACCTGCTCAAGTCAACTCCATTTTTCTACTTGACTCCCTCAGTGTAAATAAGTCGAGAAACCTGCTCTTAAGTTACTCTGAGGATGATTCCGTAATAAGGTGATTATCGTTGTTAAGGTTTGGCAACACAGAACGATGATTTTACTTAAAATATTGCTTGGTTAAGAACCAGATTAAAAAATTGTCATCTGTAATCTTCCGTGTTAAGTCAAAAGATCTCTGGATAGTTCATAAAATAATCCGTAGAATGAGTATCAGATAGTGCATTATTGATTATTCAAGATAAATATTTCGATCGTAATGACTTTGAACAGAACCTTAGGAGAGAACGAAAAGTTGATCTCAGGTAACATATTAGAATCGTACGCCTTAGTTGTTGTCAGTTGGAGTGTTCAGATTGAGTGGCGACGCGAAAGGGGGCATTTGCCTCTCCAGAAAAAATTTTCGCCTCTCATTTTGCCCTCTAAACTCGTAACGAACTTGTAAGATTTGCATATCTTAGTCGTTACTTAGACGTGGAAAACGCTCTTTGAATGCAAAATCAGAGATATCATCAAAGTATGATGATATTTTGCCGGAGTCATGGAAGCTAAATATCCCATATACGTAATAATTTTAATAGTCCTCCCTAAATTTACCATATAAATTGGCTCATCGTTTGCTTTCCCCAGACTTGCACGTCTGGCGCCGCTACTGTTTAGAATCGACCAGCAGACTGCAACCACAGCAGAATGTTTAAACTACAAAGTTTTCGGCTAAATACAATGAGCATGTTCGTCGTTGGAGTAGTTCTCTTGCTGTCGTTACCTTGTTGACGAGACAGAAAAAGATTTTTTTATGTTCTGAACACACCGCAGAACCCTAGACCCAGTTAACACGTCAAACTTTTCATCTGCCGAATCTAATGTTAATGAGCAAGATCCTTCGTCCAAAATGATTTGCATTTGGTTCGGCACATGAAAAGTTTGACGTTTGAACTGGGCCTTAGTAGCTGTGGAACTTCAGGACAGCTCAATCTTAACCCTTAGCCTGTCTAACCTTTTTTTGATGTTATCGCTCACCGTCCAGTGTGTGTCATATGTGATGCACGGGACAGGCAAAGGGTTAAAGCCTGTGTTCGCACAAGCGACATAAGCATAAGGACAAGATCAAAAGGAAAACAAAGCGTGATACATCGTCAGGGACTTCCTTAGATAAAACAAGAATTTTTCTTTGTTTCGTCTTTTGTTCGGCTCTTGGCTTATGCTTTGACTATGATCTTATGCTTATGTGATTACGATAATCCTTATGTTTTCCATTCCTTGTTTAACTTTTATATTGTCCTTATTCTTATGCTTATGCCCACGTCTGAACCAGGCTTAACTCCACGACGACCACATGCTGTAATATCATTTCCCAAGGGAAAATCTTGATGGTACGTTATACAGAACTCTTTGAGATGTTATCTAATACATTATTCACAAGAATTAGTCTTTGATTAGATTTCCAAACAAGAAATGAATCAAGAAATGAGGACATAGCGGAGATTATAACCATCTTCAATGTGTTTCGAAATCAGATTAAACACGACTTTCTAGTGTATGATATGGACTCTCAAAAGAATCAGTCAGGTCTTTAAGGAGAAAATCGGGTTTAAAGTTGTCAAAATTTCATGCTAATCAAGATCCCATTTCCACACTATGTCTCAGCTCTGATTCCCTTGGTGTTTTTCTTGTGGATTAATAATGAGTTTGAGAACTTCCAGATACAATTCAGTATGATAGTACATCAATAATTTTGGATTTGTATGAATATCACTATTTATTATAACAATTGAATTATCAACCACAGTTGTAGTGCATTGTTTAAAAATTGAATTCCATTATAACTTTAATATAAATAACAATGCCCAGCAGATTGTGCGAAGTATCGCCATATGTAAACATTAACAATTGCTTAAACAATTACTACTCCTTAAAGAAAGTCTTCTAATTAATAAATTAAAACCCATTCTTAACGGGAAAATTGGTTCTATGCCTCTTTCCCTTTTCTGATATCACCTTACTGCTGTCTCCCGTCAATTTCTCCATACACGCGTATCTGACCATATGGGAATCTCACCTCTCACAGGTAAAAAGCTCACTAAACCTCCCCTCACCAGTATTCTTTCACACCACCGTGACACGGGTCACCCAGTCTCCTTTGATGATTTTAAAATCCTTTCTCCCTGTCCATTTGAGTCCGAACTTCTCTTACGAGAAAGTCTACTCATACGCAATCTTAAACCCCCTTTAAATGCCAATATTGGCTCAGCACCACTTTTCCTTTTATAATTCTTCTTTACTCTTCCATGTTGTTTGTTTTCTCATACCTGTAACTTTTATTTTTAGTACGTCCTCTGATTGGTTAATGTATGAATATTATTACACCTTGTAACTATATACTTAGGCTTTAGACAGTTATGTAAATTACTCTCTGATGATGTTGTGATTAATACAACGAAACGTTAGAACTTTATTAAATATTACGATTTACTTCTGTGTCCGACTCGATGGCTTTCGTAAAGATATTTTGCTGGGCTTTGATATTCCTTTTGAGATTACGTTTTCCGCCTGGTCAATCCATAGCTGTTGTAAATATATCATCTTAATTGTCATTCGATACTGTTTGTTTAATATAAATATATCTCGTCGTAATCCCTGATCTCCACTCTGAAGATGTTGCTTGTGGCGACGAAACGTTAGGCAATAAATATGTATTAAACTCTTCTAGCCTTCTTTGTTTAAGCAATTGTTAATGTTTACATATGGCGATACTTCGCACAATCTGCTGGGCATTGTTATTTATATTAAAGTTACGATTTCCGCCTGGACAATCACTCGTAGACATTTAAATTCCATTATAACGTGGTCGCGACCTTGGGCATTGCATACAGCGTTACGGAGAAAATG
The DNA here is from genome assembly GCA_030142905.1 of Heliopora coerulea. Lineage (NCBI taxonomy): Eukaryota > Metazoa > Cnidaria > Anthozoa > Scleralcyonacea > Helioporidae > Heliopora > Heliopora coerulea. Next base: position 104,283 of record JASJOG010000098.1, read on the forward strand.
CACAACAGGAAGTAATAATGGTATGGATGCATGCAAGTTAGTTACTTAGTTTTTCAAAAACGCCGAAGCTTACTGCATGGTCATACTAGTCGTGACTTGTTGCCAATCATGACTTGAATAAACAGACTGCGAAATGCGGTCCAGGAGGTTTTCAAAGTGGGTCTCGACTCTAGAATGCACGCCTTTCCTTGACCTGCTGAGAGATCGATCCAAAACATATTTTTGGGCATGACCATGGCAAATATTTCAGCTTCGACACTTTGTCTCTGACACACAACTTCCTTATGAAATAAAAACGTTGTCTGGAACGGAAAAGTATGGTAGATGTATCGTGGAGGTTATCAGATTGTGGCCACAAATCACCTTATTACTAAAAATCGATGAATGAAAATGCATTTTCGATCATTTCAGAATTGTAAAACAAAACGTGTGCTGGAAGATCGGTCAATGGTGCGGGACCTAGGATGCCATCCTTTAAATTAGAAAAGGTCACGTACTTGGTCGAAAACGTTACGGAGTACGTAGCATCAAAGCGACTACAACCCTTCGTAAGGATGAAGCTGGGTTTAACCACTCATTTCGCTAAAAGATAGCAACCTGGCCAATTTCGGGAAGAAAGAGAGATTGATGGGCCACAGAATGAGTGAAATTTGGTTTCGGATTTCAATAAAAGTGAACGTTTGAGAATAATTCTTCTTATCATCCATGAAGGAAAAATCCTCCCGATGGAATTCCAAAAATCTAATAACGTCTGGCTGTTATGTTTTTGGCTACCTCCCAAATCCTTGAGGAGTCACCTGCAGTGCAAGTTGGAATCATTCTTTGTCAGTGTTCTTTGCGGGATTTTCTTGCAGTAATCTTCATAGAGGATGCGATTCAGGCAGTTAAATGAGATATAGCCTCGAAAACAATGTTTTTGGCAAACGTTAACCTCTCGCTCAGCTGTAGACTCTCATTGGACGCTCACAAAGGATTCCTCGTGGAGGATTCCACCGCCTCCAACGCATATGTCCTCTTATGATCGATAAACTCTACACCAAGTGTGATCGGGTTTTGCATGGTAAACAAAACAGATTTTCCTCACATTTTGGAGGCCACAGCGCAGTTCAAAATTGAAATATTGCAGAACATTATGTCCTTAAAGTTTAAAAAGTAGAATGTCATAATTGAGGACCAAACTTCCTTTGTTAATACATTCACGGAGCAGTTTTGATATTCAACTGTTTTTGAAGAATCTTGATAATTCACTTCAGGACTCGGGTTGATCGACGCAGTCACGTTTACGCGGCAGTGAACATCAGATCGTATCTGCAGAGGTAGGTCAAAAGAACGCTTGCTGTCGCTTATGAAGCTTGCTGGAGCTGGATTTCCACTTGGTGCAAAATCTCGCGCGCGCGACGGCTACATCGTCAAAACTGAGCAGATTTCTGCTTGGTTCCCTTTGAGAGCTCCTAAGACAAAAGGAAACAGTCACATGCACGATATTTTGCACCAGGTGGAAATTATCCACCTTTAGGAGCTCTCGAATGTAACCAAGCAGAAGTCTCTTCAATTTTAACCAAGTGGAAATCCACCTTGAGATTGCCTACGCGTGTAATTTTTATTCTCGGCAATGAAACCCTTGAAATGACAGTGTGACTAAAGAAGAAATTGTTATTCGCATACTGAAAGAAGGATATCTAGTGCAAGTGGCGATGGCATATTGGGACCATTTGAAATAGAGGGAACCGCAGCGCGTGACGTCTTGTCTATCAACCTGGCCTGTTTCTTCGACCAAGAGTGTACAATAATTCTTTGTTACGTTTTACCAACCAGTAAGAATTCTTCCAAATCGAGCTTACTTTTGACCCATAGATTTAGAGTTTATTGGGAGTTGCAGCAGCTCACACACAAACCAGCTGGGTATGTCCCTGGCAAGTAGTGGCAATAACTCACAACACATGGAGTAAAACATAAAAGGTAAGAGAGAAGAATGATTTATTCTAATAACGAGAAAAGAAACAAAAAACAAACTACATTTGGAAAGTACTTACGAAAATACTACTTGATCTCCCGACCAGATCTTCTAGATCATTCCAGACAGATCAGTTTGTCGAAGGTTTCTATATGATGATATGGGAAATAAATTGTAAGTCCAGTTGCTTGTGTCGTGATTCATACTAAAAGAGAGTTATGTCACTACTAGAAATACGTGCACGCAACAACCCCTCGCCAACCCTTCCAATATATCTCTCAAGAATCCAAGTAACATTGATAATTTTTCAAAATTGTCAAAAAGACAAATCCTACAAGATGGCACACAGTATAAGAAAAACACAAGATTTGGACACTAACAAATTCTGTCCAGCATGTAAATATTGAAACACTTTTGTGTGACACATCCAAGCATACGTGGTTGTGGTTGCGTGGGCGTTTTGTTTTTAGAGTTTTCGTTAGATTGACAGAGGCGAGAAACGCCAGACAGAGGGAAGGATGCTGAGAATAAAAATGTAACAAAATGTCGCTTGAGAATCCAAGTAACAGATAATTTTCCAATTTGTCAGAAAAATCGTCCTTACTATAACTGAAAGACGGAATGAAATAATAATAATAAAGATAATATAAAACACGCACAATTCGGCCTAAAATTAACAGCCTACATAGCTTATATTTAAAATGCTTGTCGTCATATTTATGATTAAAATTTCGATTAAGTTTTATTAAAACAAAGCGCTTGGTGAGAATAACTTTAAATGGTTTAATGAATGGCAAGAGATCCGTCCTGACAATTCTACTGCTAAACAATGGATGTTCGTATCAAGACCCTGTATTAGTTGCGAACTTGAGGTATTTCGAGTCATTTTCCAGTCAAACGTTTTACTCATGTTGTTTTAAAGAAAGACTTTTTATTATATGGCCAGGCTTTTCGTCTTAAAATTAGAGTATCCTCAAAGGTTACCGGTCGGCGATAATATTTGGTACAAAAAGTCTCGCTTGGGGAAGAATGAAGTCGGGAAGCCACTTTTGAAAGCTGCTCAAAACAATTCCGTTCGCAGAACTTGTATTTCAAAGCTACTTGATTCAGACTTACCTGTGATTGTGTAGCTGTGGTAAGTGGTTACCGGAACGTGGAAAATCCCGAGATTTATACAAATCAGCATCTTAATGCCCAGCTTAAAATTCAAATGTACATAGCCATAACAGGATAAACGACGACAAATAACAAAACATGTTAGTTTAGACAAGCTTTACTGACGTTTCGTTGCTAACGTCAGTAAAGCTTGTCTAAACTAACATGTTTTATTATTTGTCGTGTTTTATCCTGTTATGGCTATGCACATTCGAATTTTAAGCTGGGCATTAATATTCATCCTACGACTACGATTCCCGCCTGGTAAATCCTTGGTCAAATCAGCATCTATTCAACTTCAGCGAAGAATGTCGCTTACACTTAGTCGCTCAGCAAATGTCCTGACAGCAAGCGAGTTCCCATACGTCTTTTGTTCATATTTGTCAGGAAGAACCAAGACAAAGCGTTGCTGCATGTAACAAATTGTGTTGACTATGTTGATATTGACACACTTTTTGTGTGGCACACCCAAACATACGTGGGTGTGGTTGCGTGGGCGTTTTGTTTTCGTTTTTTTATTGGATTAGCAGAGACGAGAAGCGCTAGACACTGAGTAGGGCGCAGAAATTGATAATGTAAATATACTCTTGTAAATAAGGCATATAGTTTGCGTATCTCTTTTACGACCAGTTTCTGGAACCGTGTGACACTGGGGGCTCAGGCGGGAAACTGGTCAACGTAGAGCGAGCGAAAGAAAAGAAAGAAGAACAAACAGAGACGGAAAGTGAGTCAGGCATCGATCTTGCTTTGAAAGTGTGCAAAGGGCAAAGTCTTGTGACTATTCGCGCGTTTAAAATTTCCGTGGAAATCTTGGGTTAAAGACGATGGAGAAGTTCGTTTCGTTGGGAAAGGAGTTTGGACTGGAAGGAAAAGAGTTGCTTGCCTTCGTAAAGGAACAACAACAAGAGGAAAAACGGAGACTAGACGAAGAGAAACAAGAGAGACAGAAGGACTGTGAGGTCAAGAGGCTCGAAGCAGAGGGGAGAGAAAGAGAACGCCAACCGCAGGAAAGAGAGAAAGAAGCCGAGAGAAGGCACGAATTAGCGATGTAACAACTAGAGCTACAAAATTTAAACAATGGTCACGAAGGGCAAAACAATGGCGGCGGCGTTTCCGCAGCAAAACTTCCAAAGCTGCCAAAATTTACGGACAGGAAAGATGATTTGGATAGCTATTTACAAAGATTTGAGCGGTTGGCGAGAGGTAACAAGTGTGACCAAGCGTCGTGGTCAACGTCCCTGAGCGAATTACTTACGGGTAGAGCATTAGACGTGTATTCAAGATTGTCAGAGACAGCTGCTGTAAACTACACCCATTTGAAAGACGCCCTTTTGAAGAGATACGATTATACAAAGAACGGTTTTAGAATAAGATTCAGGGATGGAAAACCGGAAGAGAAAGAAAGTCCGGAGCAGTTCATTACTAGGCTGAGACGCTATTTAACGAGATGGATTGAGGTCTCGAAGACTAACAAAACGTACGAAGGTGTGAGCGAGTTGTTTGTGAGGGACCAGTTCATCAATTCATGTCTCGAGGACTTATCGATCCACCTGCGTGAAAGGGCTCCTGAGAATCTTGAGGGGGTTGCAAAGATTGCCGAGCAGTTTCTCATCGCCCATGGGAGACAGTTATCCACTCCAAATAGGCCAACTAAAGGTAAACAGTACTCCAAGAAGGATGGCGAACCCGGAAATCAGATGGAAAACAAGGCTGAGCAAGGAATACAGTGTTTCAACTGTAAAGGTTATCGTCATAAGGCTGTCGAGTGCCGAAAAACAAACAAACCTGATTCGAGAACTGATCGACGTTGTTTTTTATGCGATCGCACAGGTCATCTTGCTAAGGATTGCAAATCTGTCAACAATAAGAAGAGTCCTTTCAAAGCCGGAGCCGCCCGGAATACGATTATCGAGAACCCAACCGAGGAAGACGTGGGACTACAATCGTGTATCTAAAATGACCGGTTGCTGCTTATGAACGACAAGAAGTTACCAATTATAAAGAGCGCAGGCGTCACAATGCCCGACGGCGTAGAGTGTCGAATGCCAGTGGTCAAAGGTAAAGTCGGCGACACCATAGTAGACACCCTCAGAGATACGGGTTGTAGTGGAATGGTGGTTAAGAAGGATCTAGTACGGAGCGACCAATACACTGGAAAGCATCGTTATATGCTGCTCATTGACAACGCAGTTCGTCAGGTTCCAATTGTCAAAATACATGTGGATACACTATACTTGAAAGAAAAGGTCGAGGCACAGTGTCTGCCGAACGCAATCTACGATCTCATCGTTGGCAACGTCGAAGGCGCTAGAGCTCCTGATGATCTAGATCACACTTGGCATGAAGCGTGTGCCGTAACTACGAGGGCGCAGTTAAAGAGAAGTGGACAGCTAAACCCTCTGAAGACCCTCGAAACGTCAAAAGGAAAGTTGATTGGCCGAGAAGACCTCGCTAGGCTACAACACCACGATCCAACGCTCGAGAAGTACCGATGCAAGACGGATGTAAAGATCAAGGGTGACCAAGAAGTGTCTTTCGAAGAGAAAGGAGGGATTTTGTATCGTTTGTATAGAGGCCCTGGTGTGAACGAGGGGAAGACTCTCCGTCAGGTGATGGTACCCCAGCCGCTTCGTCAACAGGTGATGGATATTGCTCACAGTTCTATCATGGGTGGCCGTGTCACAGATAAGATCACAAGTAGCTTTTATTGGCCTTGAATTCATGGTGATATAACGAGGTTTTGCTGATCTTGGGACATCTGCCAGAAGACGTTGCAGAAGGAAAAATTCCCAAGAGTTCCCCTAGAGAGAATGCCACTTATAGACACACCTTTCAAGAGAGTTGCAGTAGATTTAATTGGTCCAATATACCCACCGAGCAAGCAAGGACATCGCTACATTCTTACACTCGTCGATTATGCTACTCGCTATCCTGACGCAGTTCCACTGAAATCCATCAGCACGGAGGCAGTAGCTGAAGCTCTGGTCGATATGTACAGCAGGTTAGGCGTATCCGAGGAGATTTTGAGTGACATGGGCGCTCAATTCGTTTCCGAATGCATGCAGGAAGTGTCCAGGTTATTGAGCACCAAACAGCTAACGACTAGCCCGTACCACCCCATGTGTAATGGACTGGTAGAGAAGTTTAATGGCAGCCTGAAGAATATGTTGAAGAAGCTCTGTTGCGAACAACCTAAGCAGTGATCGCGTTATATCAGCCCCTTGTTATTTGCATATCGCGAAGTTCCCCAGGAATCCACTGGATTTGCCCCATTCGAGTTACCATATGGACGCACGGTGCGAGGCCCCATGCGTATCCTGAAAGAGCTTTGCACCAAGGAGGTAGATGAGCCCGAAGTGAAGACAAGCTACCAGTACGTTTTTCCATCTCCGAGAAAGACTGGAGGAGACCCTCAAGATATCACGACAGGAGCTGACGCGGTCGCAGAGATGGTACCAACAGTCCTACAACCGGAAAGTGAGAGATAGGAAGTTCAAGATCGGCGACCAGGTCTTGATACTTCTGCCTACCGACAAGAACAAGCACCTAATGCAGTGGAAGGGTCCATTCAAGATAAGGAAGATCATCGGAATAAATGATTATGGTGTCAAGGTCGGGCCCAAGATAAAAACGTTTCATGCAAATATGCTGAAAGAGTACGTCGAAAGGCAGCGCGACTAAGATACCAAACGAGTGGAGAGGAGAGGAGATGAAGCCATTAGTGCATCAGTGTTACATTTGGCTGGAGTTGCGGTGATCGAGCGTAACGAATCTGGTCCAGAGGAAGCTGTCGACGACGACGACCTTTTACAGCTCGATTCTACACGGCAAAGGGAGACGGCTACTGATGTTACCTTCGGTCAACAGCTAAACGCCGAACAGAGGACACAGTTACGACAATTGATCAAGCGTTATGAACATATCTTCACTGATATTCCTGGCAACTCTAATCTAATCGAGCATGAAGTGGAATTGATATCTTATGAGCCGATTCGGTCAATACCATACGTTATCCCTTACAACGTTAGAGAATTTTCGAAGAAGGACATCCATGCTATGCTGCATATGGGCATAATAAGGAGTCCAAGTCTCCCTACGGTTCTCCTGTGGTTATCGTTCGGAAGAAGGATGGAACGAACATAATATGTATTGATTTTTGTAAGCTTAACCGCGTGACGGTGTTCGATCCAACTCCCATAACTCCCGCAGAAGATATTTTTCAGAAGATGGCGAAGAAGAAATACCTCATTAAGTTGGATCTGAGCAAGGGTTATTGGCAGATTCCCGTTGCGGCGAAGGACGTCCCGAAAACGGCTTTCGTCACCCCCGATGGAACATATGAATTCGTCAAGATGCCCTTTGGGAGGGTTAACTCGGGAGCAACTTTGGTGAGAGGTGTCAGGAAGCTACTTAGCGACCTGAAGGATGTTGATAGCTTCATCGACGACATCATTGTCCACACAGAGACTTGGGAGGGACACCTTACAACCCTAGAGGAGTTGTTCCGTAGGCTTTCCGAGGCCGGGTTGACAGCGAGACCCACAAAGTGCGTAATTGGAGCCAAAACCATCGATGTGGTTGGTCACAAGATATCTGATGGGATAAAAGGCCTCCACAATGATAATGTGGAGAAGATAAAGGAAGCGAGGAGGCCCACTACCAAAAGAGAAGTCAGAGCACTCATCGGACTTACCGGATATTACCGCGAGTTTATACCCAATTATGCAGCGAAAGCGCCCTGCTGACCGACCTTACACGGAAAGGTCAACCGAGCAAGATTCAATGGGAAGAGGCTCAAGAGAGAGCATACAACATCCTGAAGAGTGAACTAACAACTGAGGCAGTTCTCCGACTATCCGATCAGACGAAGTCATCCACGCTGAGAACCGATGCGTCGGATGTCGGAATCGGCGCAGTATTGCTTCAGGACCACGATGGAAAACTGTCCCCAGTCAGTTTTGCAAGTAGGAAGCTTACGAGCCGCGAGCTGAAATACAGTACCATCGAAAGAGAGTGCCTTGCAATCGTTTGGGCGATCAGGAAGTTTCTTGTATTCCTTTATGGGAAGGAATTCACGCTCCAGATAGATCATCTACCTCTAGTCTACTTGAACAGAGCAAAGATCCTGAATGATCGCATTATGAGATGGGCTATGTTCCTGCAGAACTACGGAATGAAGATCGAGTCCATTAAAGGATCAGAGAATGTGGGAGCGGACTACTTGAGCAGAGTTTGTTGAAGACTTTGTAATATAAAGTTCATATTTAGTCCGGATATTGTGCTTGGAAGAAATACTGGAAATTTCTCCTAAATGAGAGAGACATGTAACAAAATCTGTTGACTATGTTGATATTGACACACTTTTTGTGTGGCACACCCAAAGATACGTGGGTGTGGTTGCGTGGGCGTTTTGTTTTCGTTTTTTATCGGATTAGTAGAGACGAGAAGCGTTAGACACCGAGCAGGGCGCGGAAATTGATAATGTAAATATGCTGTTGTAAATAAAGCATATAGTTTGCGTATCTCTTTTACGACCAGTTTCTGGAACCTTGTGACACTGCAACAATGCATATTCCAAGGAGCTAACTTTGGGAATTGCTGTTTCAACTCATAAATTGTCCAGATACTAAAATGGTCTCCAAAAGTGAAACCAGCCACAAGCACCAAGAGAGCCATTTCGTTTGGCGGTCTTAAATCATTTACTGGCTTCAGTGTTGAAATGATGTAAACAACGTCTGAGAGATCCATAAAACGGAAAAAACCCGAGACCAAACCGATTTGCATCAATACGGAACTAAGTAACTTAACAACATACCAGTCCCCGAGCTTGCACACGGCCTTCTTGAGCGACCAGAATCCATGGATATATACCTATATATGTATATATATATATATATATATATATAGAGAGAGAGAGAGAGAGAGAGAGAGAGAGAGAGAAAGATAGATACGCAGTGCAAAAATTTTTCTCCCTAGTCACCACTTGTGTAAAAGGACTCCATGCACGTTGAGATTAGTACCCTCGCCCGCTCGGGCCTTCAGCCCGAGCACCGCAGTTCGCGCGGTGGACGAGGGGATTAACCGTGACAATAATGACTCGTCTTGGTTTTCTCTCTCATGATATATCAGGTTAACCTAGTACAGTGATACTGGGAAACAAATTAACTCTTTAGTGGCCAATTATTTTTCAGGTCTATTTGGTCAATCCATTTAAATGTGACTCTGCGTAATACCTTCATTGAAGACCAACAGAAGTGTCTCACATGAAAGGATGTTGGACTATTCTGCCAGTAAATAGCAAAAAGTAACTCGACCATAATCTTGGAGTCCGAGTACGGGTGGACCTTTGTTGGTGGGACTCTGCTGAGACTCTATTCCCCTTGGGGGTATAGGGGGAAGAACTGATATGGGTGCTCTTTTTCCTCGCTTGTCTGGTCATTTTTTTAACAATATTATAACTAAAAAAATTTAAAATTGTACTTGGTCGTTTGATTTGTCGATTTGTTACGGATGAAAACCAAAAGAACTAACATGGAATCATATACTGCCCAACTGGCTGACCAAGACTTAAATAATTAAACTACTGTTGGCGATAATGGAAAAAATTACGAATTTTAACATAAAGTAAATGGTTTGAACCTGGGAGAATCGTGACATGTTTGAGGAAGTTGATCGTCCAGGTTAGTGTAGTCTTGAGAAAGACTGTTGGTTGAAGTGATTGACGTTTCGACAGCCTTAGCGGCGGAGTTCTTCCTTTAGCTTGACAACTAAAATCGTCTGGCGTTAGCCAGAGTAAAAATAGTAGAGTACGTCCTCAAGTTAACGAGTGTTAACATAATAGTATACGACACATTGTGACTGCAATATCCAAATCTTTGAGTCAGCAAAGGTTTACCTTTGTCGATTCCCGATACTTTATCATCGGTGTACATTTTCCCATCTTTTCCATTAAAACAACTCCATCGACTCAGCCTTCTCTCGAAACGTCAGTGTCTCCCCTCTTAAATTTTGTTAGTTTCCTTATCCTTTTGTGTTTTCAGTAGCGTAGGCAGAGGAGAGGCAGGGGGCATATGCCTCCCACTTTTTGCCCAGACCAGGTCTGTCGGTACATCCATGACATTTGTTCTTACAGTAAGCTTGTCCGTCGCGTATTTAGTTTGAGTTCGTAATACTAGAATGAAAAGACATTAAATATGTTCAGGCTTTTAAATTTAATAGCCGATTCCCTTTATTACGTCAGCTGAATACAACTACCAGAACACTTTGTGGATTTTTCATATTCATGCAAACATTGAATTCCCAAAGCGAATGGAAAGACAATTGCTTCGATTAACATTACAAATAAGATTTCGAAAGACATTCTGGGAGTTGTATTCAACAAATCCTGTATCTACCAACGAAAATATGGTTCTTGGATACAGATCCGGTCTGTCCTCAGAAAAAAATGGCGTTGGCGGGGAAGGCTGCACTAAATGGAGATTTATTGTTATGTGTCATACTTTACGTGATGTGGTGAATATCTTCGTTTAATAAATTATTATTCAAAAATAATATCAGTAAGAGTTGTCAAAGTACAAATTGTTCATCCTTTTATCGAACTCATTGACTGTTTTAATTTTACCCACATGGAAATGCTCTGGTTGTTTTTTCTTTGATTACAAATGTCGGTGTATTTCGAATTTCTTGTCGGTATATTCGTCTCAAATTTGCCCCCTTCCCACCCAACCCAATACCCCAAGTCCCCCATATACACACAATATCAAACTCCTTGCTACGCGACTGCGCCTTTTCAAACGTGTTTGAATAAGAAACAGTTATTTGTATTGTGGAGAGAGAGCGGAGGAGGTCATCACCTATTTGCAGCATAGAGGGGGCGAAAGGGTGCTGTTTCCGACGCGCCAGGTCGAAAACGTCGCGTAGGAAAATGCCAGGAAACTGTCATCAATTTTGACATACTCTCCAGCTGAAAGATATAGAAATTAACACATAAAAATCTGAGGACGACACCTGATGATATTGATGACTTGCAAAGATTTACCGAGCAGATTACGACTTGGTGGGAAAAGACGTTCTTGAAAAGAATGCAGCCTAGTTTGCCTCCTGTTTCAGACAACGCTGCTTTGCTTCTTGCTTCTGCATTCGCAATCCTCATGTTGTTCGGAAGCGTCTTTAATGCGCTTGTTGTGACAACCTACATAAAATTTCGTAAGATGATGTTCACTCAACCGAAGGATTTCCTCATCATGAGTTTAGCAGTAGGTGACTTCATCATCTCATCGTTGGTCTGTCCTTTCGGATTCTCCGCGGCCCTTTCTAAGAAATGGACAACTGGATTAGGAGGATGCGTATGGTACGGTTTCCTGTCAACTTGGGTCGGTCTTGCATCGATTCTTCAGCTGACTGCCATTTCTATCGAACGCTACAAAACATTGTGTTCTCCCACACCAAACATAACCTCTCAAAAACTAATCCTCCAAGTAGTTATCGCTTCGTGGGTATTCGCCCTCATCGCCAGTTGCTTTCCTCTGATGGGCTGGTCGAAATATACCTTAGAAGACTACGGTCTACATTGTTCAATCCTTTGGAGCTCCAGAGACATTAGCAATATTTCGTATTGTTTGTTTCTTCTGTTATTTTTCTTCCTGATTCCAATTGTAGCAATTGCTTTTGCTTACACCAAAATTGTTTTTGCGGTGAAACGAGTTTACGTTAACGCTGAGGCGACCTGGGGTGCGAGTGCCAAAGTAACCCTCGAAAGCTACCGAGCTCAGGTGAAGGTTTCCAAGCAACTTTTCTTGATAACCTTTTGTTTCCTCTTCGCTTGGACGCCGTATGCTGTCTCATCCTTGCTCAAAGTTTTTGGTGGCCACCAGTTCCAAGCTGGAAATCATGAAATTCCATCCATATGTGCAAAGATGTCAAACATTTATAACCCAGTCATTTATTTTTTCACTTACAAACGGCTGCGTCATAAATTGTTTCAAATGCTGCGAGAAGTTCCAAATAGGTTTTTTAAGAATAATCAGGTGACATCAGCAAACATAATGTAAACCCCGTTTACAGTGTGAACCTTTTTGGGCACGGCAGGGCTAAAATTTTGTCACGGCTACTGCTATTTTTAGGCACGACATAAGTGATTTTCACTGTGTGAACTGTGCGGATTTCTTAAAATTTGGCACCCGTCCAGAGTATTTCTGTTGATTTGCCGTGGCGTGCCCAAAATGTTACAGTGTAAACTGGGTTTCCGTCCGCCGCTCTACCTGCTGAGCTTTCGAGTCCACAGGGATTGGAGGCGAGTTTTATCCAATTTAAGTGCACGAGATATTCTCGCGACAACTTAACGCTATCCATGAGAAGATATGGAGTGTTTCAACTCTATTTCGCGAGAATATCTCATGCACTTAAATTGGATAAAACTAGCCTCCAATCCCTGTGGACTTGATAGGCCAACAGGTAGAGCGGCGGACCGGTATCCCAAAGGTGCGAGTTCAAAGCTCGCTCGAGTCAATATTTTTCAGTTGATTTCGGTAGTGTCAGATTATCATGAAAAGTTTCTGTTCATCTATATCTCTGAGGGTGATTCTGAAATAAACTGGGTTTCACTAGCTAGAATGAACATGTTGACCATTGAGACAGTAAATAAGTGAGCAAAAACCAACCAGAGTCTATCTAGCCATCCTCTTTCCGAAGTCGCCAAGTAAATAAATATAATTTAAAAGTTTAACAATTACTGCGCCAACACATTGCTAATTTTACAGATAAAACATCATTTTTTGTTCTCGAAGCTGTTTGATACAAGGAATTACCCTGAATGACTTTTACATCACTGGACTACGCGATATTGTGAAAGCAAATATATTTTTGACAGATAAATTTTAAACACTATTCTTAACAACTTGATCTTCAGTAAACTGTTTTAGTGCGACGGTAGTCGAGTACGTCTCCGTATAATGTAAAGAAACTTCAAATGGTAATATGCTTTGTCGCTTTAATATTAATTACGCTTGGATTGCATGAATTAAATTAACTTTTTGTTAAATATATGTTATGTTTTTGAGAGCTTACAGGGGTGGAACAAGAATCTTGAGGAAGGTTTGGCGCAATTTTTTTTTATTAATTCATGACACCATGCGGCATTTTAGAGCAAGAATTTTATGCTACGGTCGTTTCCGGTGTTTTCTTATTGAATCTAAATTTCTTCTACTCACCCTTTCTTTACTTTGCTATTTGTTTCGATTCTCTTTGAAAATAATCGTCAATCTTCTTAGTGGTTGACATGTTTACACTTTTGTGTTTTGTAATTGAGCAAAAAATCACATGACAACTAATCAATAAGAGGGAGGCGCGTCTGAGATGCCCAAGCCTAAACACGCACTTGGCTTAGTCACAAGTTTTAGGTGTTCAATCGACTTACAACTTCAGGTTTAATGCTTAACTAAAATTTTAAAAGACGACTATTCGGGCCCAATCATCAAATTAAGAACAAAACCAACTTATTACCTAACGCAGAACTGCTTTGGAACATGGACTGTTCATTTACCCTGCTGTTCATTTATGGTATAATGTACACAGTGAGGCAAGATTTTCAATAGACATTGAAATATCGACATTGAAAACGAAATTAAATGTTATCTTATTGAAAAGTTTATGAATAGTCTGTGTATTTATAAAATTTAGATATTTGCAAAAAGGTATTAACTTTTTAACTTTAGTTTACATATAGATACCATTGCCTTATTTTGAATTAGGTGCTCGAAAACTATTTTTGAAACATCTTCATAATATAAAAAAGAAATGAAATAGGGCATCAATGCATCGTTTTTCCTTTATAGGGAACCAGCAAAGACTTCTTTTGCATTTGTTTGACATTGGTCACCATGAATTACCAGGGCCGCCGAGAGGGGGGCAGGGGGGGAACTTACTCCGGGCTCCCTACCTGATAGGGGGCCCCTAAAATGTTTGAACTTTACGTTTTTGACGTCACGAAGATTAAAGACAGTGACATAACAGATGGCAGTTTGGTTAAAGTAAAAAATTTACCCATAAACACGATCTTATTATATATATGACGTCATCAAGGGCCCCAAATCGATATTATGCCCCGGCCTCACAAAACCTCTCGGCGGCCCTGTGAATTACAGCCAAAATTACTGACAATGTTGTGTAAAAAATTGCCCGATGAAACACCACTTTAGATTCCGACATAAATTGTAGCGAAATAACCTTATCGTCATCACATTTTTTTAACGTAGACTGTTAAAACTATAGGAATAAATTTGAAATTCTGATAAGAGCGATAAAAAACGTTACTTCATCCTTACCTTAAAAGTTTTCGAAATACATTTGCAGTAATTTCAAACTCCATAATTTTTTTCGCTGTTTTTGCCGCCTTTTTCGAAAGCAGCAGGCAGTTCTTGTGCTGCTCATGCGTATAGCATTTGGCTAGTACCCAATCTCTCAGCAGACCTGCTAATCTTAGATTTCAAGATGGCCGCTCACGAAGTTACTCCTGACGCTTTGCCTTATTACGACCAAGGCTATGAGGAACCAGAAGTCCGTGAAATGGTATGGAAGCATTTTTCTTGTTAATTTTAGTTGTGCACAGTTTTAAGGGACAGGTTTTAGCTGAAACTTAAGTTACTTTTTGTGATATAATTACGGAGTCCAAACATTTTTAAAGACAACAAAAGCAGTAATGTGGCTACCAGTGTTCAACTCTCTAACTTCTCTTGCATTCACAATAATTTCAAGTTCAAGAAGTGTATTCTGTTGGACTATTGGTCACAAATGGAGGGAAAAGTTATTTCATATTTCTCATATCGAGTAACCTATGTAGAACAACTTCAATATAGAAATAATAGTCATTGAATGTACCTTTAAATGCAAAGAAGCTGCAATTGGCGTTTCTATGTTTCTTTAACAATATTAAAAAATGGCTTTCACCAATACAGAGTGCATGTTTTCTTAATGTTTTCGATTATTTTAAGTATTGTCTTCCCAGGTTACAGTGGGAAAGAATGATTCTTAAAAGGTGATTTTTTTAATGGCTTACATATTTTGGAAAAAATTCTATGGCTTAGTTAAGAAAAAGCTTCTTGTTTGCTCTGTATTTATTGTTAGCTTAGTTCTCATACAATCTTATCAATATTTCAGCTCATCCACATGATACAACTGTCATGTACAATTCATCAAGCTGGCACATCCAATAAACTCTTAAAAGTACAATTCCTGCTTATCAATGACATGTCAATATTGCATTATACCTGTGGAATCACTTACATGAATGTCAAGACAAACAAGTGAATGTAACAATCAGACCTGGGGATCAGGCCTAAAGCATATTTTGTGGTTCTTAATAAAAGCTTATGAATAAAAAGAAAACCACTTCTAGTCAACAAGTTGAAAAGTACAAAATAAAGCATACTCCAAATAATATTGATGTCTTGAAACTCAAAATTTGTGTTAATGAGAAGATGAGACTTGATTTGTGGGGTTGTAATATTTCAATGTCATCATCAGACATGAGTCATCATGATGACCTTAAAGTTGAAAAATTACAATCTCATGATAGCCTCATCTTGTCATTAACTCAAATCTTTAAGTTTCAAG